>BQNB010057258.1:0-38292 GCA_026074375.1 Tanacetum coccineum | reverse complement strand
CCAAATTGTTATCCCAACCAACATGCATTCAGTAAATTAACTATAAAAGCACATCGAAAATAGACTAAGGATCATCTGCTTGACAAGATTATCGGTGATCCTTCTAGACTGATATCTACAAGACTCCAACTACAAACCGAAGCCCTGTTCTGCTACTATGATGCTCTCCTCTCTTTAATTGAACACAAAAGTTATAAAGATGCATTAACTGAATCCTGTTGGATTGATGCCATGAAGAGCTCTACGAGTTCGAACATTTAGAGATTTGGGAGCTAGTACCTCGTCCAGATCAAGTGATGATTATTACCTTGAAGTGGATTTATGAGGTGAAATTAGATGAACTGGGAGGTGGTCTGAAAAACAAGGCAAATCAAGGAGCAAAAGGAAAAAGGAGTGGTTGAACTTTACTTCGTCGGCACAGAATATCAGCTGGCAGATATCTTCTCCAAGCCGTTAGGAAGAGAAAAACTTAAATTTCTCATAATGCAAAGCATGTCTCTAGAAACGCTGAAAAAGCTGGCAGACGAAACAAAAGAGTTATGGTGGTATCTCTTCATGTATCCTAGGTAAATATATAAAACCAAAAAAACACAAAAAGATTTTCATTTTTTATAAAACTTTTCAAAAACAAAATACAAAAATATAAAATCAGAAAATACCAAAAATATGTTTTTCATGACATGTCTTCTGGCATCGATAATATTTACGGCGTTAGAAATGTCATTCAATAATGACACGGTGCTGTAAATAAAGTTCGAACAGAAGTTTCAAATGTTTTTCAAAACATGTCAAAAATGGCTTGCTATTATTTCTGATATGCAACCCGGTTTTCAAAATGAGGAAAGCACGTCGCCAAAAAGACGGTTGTTCCTAACAACGGGTGATTAAGTTCTCCCGGGCATGGATTACTTTATATCCGTGCACCCTCGATCTAATGTACGTTTCAGTGCATTATTTCTTGATAAAGAAGAGAAGTCTTCTTTTTTAACCAAATAATTTTTCTTCTATGATTCTTCAAAATTATTTGTGTTAACCATGGTGGAAAAGGTGTTGTCTTTCAAAACTAAATAAGTCATCTCAGTCTCTCATCAGAAAAAGATTTTAAAAGAATTTTCTATCACTCAAACAATGTCTACAGCTCTTTAAATAGAATACGGGACATTGTTTGAGGGGGAGAAATGTGCTAATAATTCTTTCAAAATGATCTTTCTGAATAATCAAGGAGTAAACAAAAAAAAGGAGGCTTTAGATGTTAGGATTTAGAATGCTTCATATGGCAATTAGGAACTTGCTCCTTTTAATTTGCAACTAGAAGGACCTAGGTTGCCAGTGGTATAAGTTTTATAACCCGAACGATTCCTCTCAAAAATATTGATTTTATCAATCAAGTTCGGGTTAATAATTTGAAAAGTGTTCTAATCAAATCAGAATCGGTTTTTGACACTACAAACTTTTTTTCAATAAATTTTGACCACTAGAACAAACACAATAGATCTGTCAATAGAATTCGGGTCTTTGTTCGAGGGGGAGAAAGTGTTTTCGAATTATCTTCAACATGTCACGGTAATTATATGGAAAAAGTTTTAACTTAATGGAAAATAATTTGAGGGGGAGTTAATTTAATTTTAACTCCAAGGGCTTCAATTGTCATAAGTTATTAACTTTAGAGGCTTAAATATAATTTCAAGATTAGTGGCTTAGGCTTAAAACTAGATTCGATCAATATTGCCAACACCTCATAGTTTTAAAAATGCTTAGGTTTGTTAGGAAATAATTATGTAGTTTTAAAAGCTTTGAAGTTGAAGATATGTTTCTGATTCGATTAACATTTCCCTAATCAGTTAATCACTAAGCTTATTTTTAAAGGAGTGGAATTTGTTGACAAAAAAGGTACACATAGGTATGATAAGTATGATGATTCCTTTAGATAGTCGTTATCATATAAGGAGAAATTCAGACATCCGGGACTTAATTGACTTTGGTGTTACGGTTTTGATTGATTTGTGTACTTCGAATATTTAGGCTTTATACATCAAGTCTTCTTAATGCGGCTTGCAAGAAATATTTGAATCTACTCAAGAAAGGATTGCTGGTTCGGGGGAAGCGTTGACAACTTCCATCTAGATAGTATCGAGACGGACTACAGATTGCTAACATAGACCAAAATGATTGTGCCACTTTCGGTTTGAATATTTCAGGTCCTGTCTCATACACAATCTTGTGCATCAATAAGTAGTGTGGTAATCAGTGTTATGTGTGACTATGCACTTCAGTGGTGAACATTTCAAGTCCTTCCTCATACATAGTCCCTTTACATCAACAATAGTGTGGTAATCAGTGTTATTGAGTCAGTTTACTAGAATTTTTCATGATTTCTCGATTAAACTCCAAATAATTTATAAACTCATCATAACGAGCACGAAACAGAGTCCCTCATTAATTGAGAGGGACGAATTATAGGTTCCATATCGGCTTTGTAATTTAATCAGACCACATTTTTCTCCTAAATTTTCTAACAATATTTATAATCAATTGAGATCCTAAATCACAAAGGTTTGAAAATTTTTGATCAGGGGAGAGAATGTGATTTAATATAAATCTAATAAAAGTGTGTGATCTATTAAGACTCAAGCAGTACTCCTCCCGCCATGTGCCAAACAATATTCGAATATCGACGCACATGTTGAGGGTGAGCAGTTTCATAAATAATCAAAACAATCAAGATACAATGGCTTTGATATCATAACACAAGCATGGATGATTGGGTTGTGATCTATTAAGACTCAAGCAGGTACTCCTCCCTCCATGTGCCAAACAATTTCGAATATCGACGCACATGTTGAGGGGGAGCAGTTTCATAAATAATCAAAACAATCAAGATACAATGGCTTTGATATCTATAGCAACAAGTACATTGATTTATGTTTCCAAATGTTTTTTTATGGCAAATGAACTTACCAAAAGACCGACCCTGTATTTACTTTATCGGAGTTATAAGGATGGTATGGTTAGGTACATGTTCCTACGATCCCGCCAGAGCCGGAGGGATCTACCCAGGGACAATCCACTAGTTAGTGTAGATGTCCTTAGGTATGATTACAAAAGGAGTAAAGTGAGAATAAGGGAATAGTGCGGACTGAGATGGAGCTAGTACTGGAATAAACCCAACAAGGTACTAGTAATGAAGTCGTCAGGTAAATAGCACAAGGTGTTGAAGAATGAAAAAAGAAATGTTTAAGATAAGGGTGAAATGAAAGCAAACCCTCCTTAAACATAGGCCGAAACCCGGCTCAATACATATGCTTGCAGAATCACATGGTTAGATCTGACATTGAAGACAAGTTATCATAGGACCCAGTGATACTGCTGCACAACCCACCCTACCCACTCAAGATCCCTCAAAGGATTCTTTTTCATTTCTTCTCACTGGAGATCAATACAATCAAACGTCTTTCTCACCTCCGGTTAGTCGATATTGAAAAGGTGGCAGTCCGCTCCAGCCTCCGACCACTAAAACCAAAAATGCACTATTGAGTCTAGAGCCTTGAGATCATCCAAAAGTCTCGTTAGGACACTTATCCATATTGAGCTTGTTTCTCACACACTGTGACAACAAGTAAAGATTTTAAGAGTCCTTCGCATTATCCTCGTGGTATTGCCAGAACATCCGAGTGATACGAAAGTACTCACAATGAAGATGGAAATCCTTCTAAGACCCAACATCAAACAACCTCGTTGTAGGTAACATTTGAGATCCACTATGGAATTAAACTTGTGAGAAATGGAAAGCAACGATGGTGCGATTCTTTGTGAATCAAACTTGTTCATGTTTGTGAATAGACGAATCAATTTGGAAAACTCTCGATGTTGCTTCAAACAACAACTGATTTTCTAGCACATCGATTGTGAACTTCTTTTCAACAAATTGAGTTTCTAAATGAAAATTTGATTGTTAAGCTATCAACACTTCCTCGGATGTGTCCACAAAAACTTTCTCGAACCAAACGACAACGTCTATATGATTTACAAATCAAGTTTTCTCTTTAATCGGTAAGATAGTAACTAACCGATTCACTCTTATCGTGCTGTCTGCTTTGAGACGTTCTGATACAGAGAACAGGCAAGTATGGAGATTTTGATGGTTACACATCAGATGATCTGATACTTATACTGGAAATCCTGTCAAGGAGATTCTTTTTAAAGATGAAATCTAACCTGATCACAAGTCGGATCCTCACGGACCGAGTTAATACAACCAGAACTTCGGGCGAATGACAAAGCCAAATTCGTCCACACACTTCATTGCTAACTGTTTTATTACAGGATCAAGTTATGGTGGAAATGGAGATACCTCGTTCCAGTAGAGTCAATTCACAGCCCCATGCTCACACTTAATGTGTTCAATCAAAGACATCATGACAACCAAAAGACCTATAACAACTGCTCCGCTACCTATAAGTAATGTCATTATCAAGAAAATTGTGAGCATCCGGTCCAAAGTCACAGACTTCACATGAAGGTAATGCAACCCAACAAGGATTATCAAGAGTTAAGATGGATGAATGATCTCAAAGAAAGCTTCAAAAGATTCGCACAAGCCTAAGGGGACCAAATCCTCAAGAGTTATTACATAATGTACAAGGACAAAAAAGATTAAAGAATCAAAGACTTCGAGCAACAACAGAAGGCAAATGAAGGAATGCTAGAATTTATAATGCATTTTTCTTTTCTGGGGTGACCTCCCTAGGGGGAGATTGTTTTAGATATGAAAAAGACTCGGACGACATTTTCTTTGCAGAACCATTTTTTTGTACAGAACCGATATAAACCGTTAGATCATTTTAATTAATGGATGAGATGATTTGGGTCATTTGTGTAATTATTGTAAATTAGAAGAGTGTTGAGTAAAAATAAATAAACTAGTAAAGGGTACTATGGGAATTTTGAAAGTATTAATTAAAAAAAACTGCCATTTTTTTTTCAATAACCTCTCCCAATTAAATAGGGTTAGGTCAAAGTAATAAGCCACTTTATGTATCTTTTATTTGTGTCGTTCTTTTGCCTCCTTTCTAAATCTTGAATTGATTCTTATGCTTTAATGCTTACATGTCTTGGGTATATTAAATATGGCATAATCTACTTTTGTATTTGATCTATTGGATTCGCAGGCTCAACCCGTTTGGATATCATCTTTTTTAGTCGACTTTTATCTTCGGTTTTGATTCATGGTATTTGGTTTCTTGTAATCCGGCTTTTATCTTTGGAGAAGAAAGAAATGTTCTTGCTATTAGGTAAGCTTTTATGTTTTCGACATGAGTTTCAACAACACATTGGGTTGGATAATGAGGTTATAATTCGTTTTCTTTTTGCCATAATACTTCTAAACGAAAAGTTATTTTTTCTGAAATTCGGTTTCGATCGAAAGGAACATGGTTTTTAAATACAATAAGATTTTCGATCCGAAAAACAAATATGGTTTTCGTTATGACTTTTATTTTATTTTCCAGCTTCCAAGTCTTTATAATCTATGAGATATATACCTTTGTATGATGGTATAAGAATCATAATAAAATAAGAGATTGTTGAAGTCATTGTTTAATTCGATTAACTGTTAGACCATAAAATATGAGATTGTTGAAGTCATTGTTTAATTCGATTGTTGAAGAAAATAAGTTTTTTTTATGTTCACTCGATTGACATCTGTTAGACCATATTTAAAGCCTCTTATACAAGAATTCACTTTACTTTCTTCACGTTTATTAAAATGAATGTTTGGCAGGTGGATATAAAGAATTCTTTGATTTAAATTGGGAGCAACATAAGCATGTAAAGTTTTTGCTAGTGGTCATTCTTTTCAATGTGCAGTTATGATATTCACGTTCTTTTCAATGTGCAGTTACAATAAGATCAAATGCTTACAAAAAATTGCAGCGTACATATATATTTTTGGTGGTGGGGCACATATGTTCTAATAAAGTTAACGAGAAAGCGCAACGTGCACATATGTTATTGAAAGTGTTCTTTGATATAATTAGTTCTTTTTTGCTTTTTTAGGGGATGACTCAATCATAGAAAATACGACGTGTGATGAAGATGATCAATGAAGGCACTTGTAATTTTAGAAGTTGTGCATATATGTTATCGAAAGGCGTGCATATATGTTCTTGTAAGGGTACTCATATGTTCTAATGAATTTGAGAGAGAAAGTGAAATGTGCACATATGTTTTTCGAAGAGTGCACACATGTTTTTGAACAACATGGATATAGTTGGATTTATATTTCTAATGTATTTTATTTGATATCAAATTTTGTCTATATTTTGTGTTATAAATTTTGAAGATTAAAAAATGTGCACAAAGAACATATGTATAATTATTATATTAAGTTAAAAATGTACACTAGAAACATTGAATTTACAATATTAAAAGAAAACATATATGCACTATTTTTTTTCTCTTTTGAAAACAGTATATACTAAAAAAATATTAAAAAAAAATTAATTCCGAAAATTAAAAGGTTTTAAAAAAAACGTTTTTTTCAATTAAAAAATTCAAAAAAAAAGTAAAATTGTGTTTTGACTATTATACCCTTTTGAATTAAATAAAAAAAATAATGATACTAAATTCTAATTGGTTTAAAGTGGTTCTGTAAGTTCTGTACAAAAAAATGGTTCTGCAAAGAACGGTCCTATATATATATATATATAGGGGGACTTTCTTTTCAGAACCATTCTTAGTGCGAGAACTGACAGAACCACCAAAAACATACATGCACGCCTTTTAAAAATAAAAAAAATACATGAAAATCATCAATAATCGTAAGAATCCACCTATGTTTTTCAGTATCATCATGAAATCTTCCTCTTCTTTTACAAAAACCTTACACACGGCCGCAATATTGTTGTTGCACACCTTACAAGAACATACATGCACACCTTTAAAAAAAAAATTGTATTTCCAATTTCTTATCAAATTCTTTAGAACAACTATGTTTTTTTAAAACATATATGTTGTTTTTAGAACATATGTGCAAAAATACAATTATTGAAGGCGTGCATGCATGTTTTTGGTGGTTCTGTCAGTTCTCGCACTAAGAATTCAGTTCTCGCACTAAGAATGGTTCTGAAAGAAAGTCTCACTATATATTATATGATTATTTATATATATATATGTTTATATATATATATATATATATATATATATATATATATATATATATATATATATTTTTTTTTTTTTTTATACGCTCATGAAGAATGATGAAATTGTTGTTCATGCCTTTGAAGTTAGAGATGGTGATAATGCGTCGTCTAAGTTGAAGAGAAATTGTGATTTTTTAAAATAAAATATTATTAAAAAATTAATTATTTAACTAATGTGGTATGATTATTTAATATTTTTAATGAGATATGATTATTTAATATTTTAAAAAAAATTATTTCATATTAAAAAATATTTTAAGAAAGTTGATTTGCTAAAATATTTATAATCAGTTGAAGAAAGGTTGATTCATATCCGGTTGGCATTGGGCCGGATTATATGCTTGATATTTGTTGCTTTCTGGTTGCGAGGGTTTTGAATCCGCGTTTCGCAGCGAAGCATGAGGTTTCACGTTAAATATTAATTTTTCAACGGAACGATAACTCAAGGAATATTTTCGTATAGTGACATAATTAAAGATTAACTTTGCTAACTTTGCAACGGAACAATAACCCTAACGATCATTTCTGTAGATTGTTTCCGAATTTTTTTACGAAAATAGTCCTTAAGTTATCATTCCGTTACAAAGTTAGTTATTAAGAACAGACTCTGTAATTGACCAATAACCCTACAGTCTATTTCTGTATATTTGTGTCTTAGAGTTCGTGAAAAAACTCATGAATCTCAAGTGTCGCTAAATGTTAAAATAGTTATAATTACAGTATACTTTTTGAGACATCTATTTTGTTATAGTCTTGTGCGGTTGACTCTTGTTCGTGTGAATCATTGGATTAATGTACTTAAAGAATAGTTTTTTTTTGAACGGCAAACATGAAATATATATAAAAAAGAGACTAGCAAGACGCTAGAAACTTAAAGTACAATAGAGTCAAGAAAAAGAAATACATAACATTAAAAAATGGTAAAATCCCGAGACTTTAACTGCGAGGGAATCAAAAGGGATGAAAAAACTTTTGACACGAAGGCCGGGACAGATAGGTTTTCACTTCGCAAAGAAAAATCCCCCATCGGAGGCCACGGCGAGCCAACCTGGTTTTCACTTCGGGATGGATTTTGATGAAAACCCCAAGCAAGTCCTAGAGTAGGATGAAAGAAGAAACATCCTCCAAAAACGTACGAAGATGCCAAACGAAAAAAAAACTTGGCGTACAGTAGCAACCCAGCGAACTTGAACGCCTAGCTTCAGGAAAAAAAACCTAAAAGCAGCTATAACCATTGCAATTACGCGTGATCGAAAAGGGGACGTACATTAAGCCTGTCAGTCCAAGATAACTTCATAGGGTCTTATCTTGAAGCCACGGAAAATGAAGAAACGAAACATTATCGAATATATCACTTTTCATCAACGGTGAGAGTTAAACGTGACGCTATTTCGTTTTCTCCAAAGCCCACCAAGAATCCGAAGTAGTAATACATGAACCTGTGTTTTTTTCTCTTTAGAAGCTCATGCTCAATAGAGATGATCCAATCATTGAAAGAATCACTAGAAGGAAGCTTGAAAAAAGAGGAATATCACATCATCTAAAATCGAGCTTCCAAGATCGGTAAGCAATGTCCATTCGAAGAAAAACATGATTAGAGATTCAACATGGCATTGCTGAAGGACAAGAGATGGCGTGAATATCCAATACCACGCGAAGAGAGATTCAATCTATGAGGGAGTCGGTCCAAGGAAGCCTCCCACATAAAACACATTGACCTTCCGGGGATAGAGTTATCCCAAGTCGTAGCTATGAGCAAAAAGAGTGGGAAGGTATATTTTGGTCATCCTATAACGAGCATCTTAACGGTAAAATTGTACCATTAGGGACCAAGACTCCAAGTACAAGTATCTTCATTGACATCAATATTTAGTTGACCGATGGTCATTTAACATGTACATAAATAGGAAGATTGTCTTAACCAAGATTGGTCCGAGACCATTCCAAGACCATTACCCATTATTAATACGATCAATGATAAGACAATATTTGTCTTGATCAAGATGATAGATGCCCTATTGTACCTTGTAAAAAGAGGAGTCTCGCTACCCAAATATACTTTCCAAAATCGAATACGAGTGCACACCATGCTTTATAACGAAAAGTGATGTTATGTAATACCTTTCGAGTTGGAGGAAAATTGGAGTGTTCCAAACAATGTTAGACCAAAAATGCCTTGAAGCTACAAACCATTTATATCGATACCTCCTTCTGACCATGATAAGCTTTGATGACCTGAAATCCCAAGGCGTTTGGGGAAGAATAAGCAACCCCAACGCCATTTTTTTTAAGAAGAGCAAGGTTTTAAAGCTTTAAGCTGCCAATGTTTACCCTCCGTTATCAGAAAGTAATTAAGGATGATTGGCCATTTTGACCCCAAGCCCTTTTGTTTTTATTCTATCTTTATTACCACCCCAAAAAAATTTAGCCCGAATTCTTTCCAGGTCTTGAAGGACCGATTCGGGTGCTCTGAAAATCGATAGATAGTAGATACCAAGACTACCAAGCACAGACTTGATAAGAGTCAGACGACCCCCAATCGACAGAAGATTAGCTTTCCAAGAGGAAAGCCTCATATGAAAACGATCAACAAGCGTCTTCCAGCTAGCAATAGACTTCATATTGGAACCAATGGGGAGACCAAGGTAATTGAAAGGGATATCACCTGCAATACAACCAGCATTGCTAGCCATACTTAAAACTTCATCTTTATTAACCCCAATACCATAAATATTAGACTTGTGAATATTAATCTTGAGACCCGAGGCTAGATAGAAAACATGGAGAACACGAATGATATTATCCATGTCTTTAGCATTCCAATCCGTAGTAATGATCACATCATCTGCATAGAAAAGATGGGAAACATTGATAGTAGAATTCTTAATATTAACACCAGTAATCAAACCATTTCCCACTGCTTCCTCAAAAGCATTATGGAGACCTTCCATAACCAAGATGAAAAGGAAAGGAGATAGAGGATCTCCTTGCCTAAGACCACGCTTAATGGAAAACTCAGACGTAGGGCTACCATTAATAAGAATAGAAGCTCTCGAAGAATTGAGACAAGCTTTAATCCAAGAGCACCATTTATTACCAAATCCAAAACTGTCGAGAATGTGAATCAAGTAATTCCAGCTTATGGAATCAAAAGCCTTTTCAAAGTCCACTTTAAAAATGAGGAGCTTCTTTTTTCGTTTTTTATACCACTCAATGATTTCGCTTAGAATAACGGGGCCATCAAGAATTTGACGACCAGCAATAAACGCCGACTGTTCCTTGCTAACAATCTTGTCAATCACTTTAGATAAACGGTTAGCTAAAATCTTGGCAATGATCTTATAGTGTATACCAATAAGCGAAATAGGGCGAAAGTCAGTGATTAAGGTAGGGTTGTTGACCTTTGGGATAAGGGTGAAAAACGAAGAATTAGCACCATTAGGCATAACACAAGAAGCAAAGAATAAGTTAACAAAATCATATAGATCCTTCTGAATAGTGCCCCAATACTTCTTCACAAACGCAAAAGAGTAACCATCCGGGCCCGGAGCTTTACTACTTCCACAATCCCAAACGGCTTCCTTAATTTCCTCAAGGGTAACCTGTCTTTCAAGAGTTTCTCGATCCATGCAATTAAGGGAATGAGAATGAGGAAGGTTAGAGAACATAACCTGTGAATCTTGAGCTTGGAATTTCCTTTTATAGAATTGAAGGAAGGCATCCTTGATCAAACAAGGGTTCGTGATCCAATTTCCTTCAACCATAATCCCATTGATCATCTGATTCCGCCTTTTTTGGTTGATGAGCCCATGGAAGAATTTGGAATTTTCATCCCCTTCTATATCCCATTTGACATGAGCTTTTTGAATAATATCCATTGAAGCAAACTTATCGATCTTTTCAATTTCTTGAAGAAGGATGAGGCGGTGATCATTGTCGGAAGGCATAGCGGATCCCTCATCAATCCTTTTCTCAATTGAATTAATTTCCTCAAGAGCCACGGTTTTTCTGTTTCTTTCCAACGTCTTGATGTTGTTGCTCCATTGTTTGATCTTATCCTTGAGGCGGCGAAACTTTTCATGACATTTGAGATTAGAATCAAGCAATTCTCATTCCTCTTTAATGAGGTTATCAAAACCATCTCTCAGAAGCCATGAGTTATACAATTTGAAAGGAGTGGGACCAAAATCAGTTTTGTCAATATGAAGAAGGATAGGGTTATGATCAGACCATAACCTATCGAGAGCAGTAATCCGAACATCTGGGAGCCGAATAGTCACATCTTCTGAAATTTAAACGAGTAAGATCGTTGCCCCAAGGTGGCTTTTAATGCTTTGACCCAGGCATTAATAATTGTTGACCCGACCCATGTTCTCTTATTTATCTGTTCCTCTCCTTTTTGCTAAACACGTGGGGGGTTACGTGGTTATCTCATGTCTTCTCCAAGTCGTCTCAACATAGATGACACATCTTCTTCCTTCAGCCAAACTATACCCACTTTAATGTCGGTTTTTATCAACAAAAAACTGCTCTGTACAATACAAACAAACAACAGATCATTTAAGAACATTTGAGAATGATCAGGTCATCAAGCAGGATGAAGAAGAAGATGGGGAATCAGTATCAGCTTCACTAAACAAAATCCAAAAAGGTATCAAATTCTTTATACAAAATTCACTCTTATTTCTTTGAACTAGGGTTTTGTCATAAATTTGGGGGTTTTGTTATTTGTTGCTTAATTTGTGTGGTCATGTTTTTCTTAATTGGTGTTTGTGAATATGGTTTTTCTTAATTTGTGAATTAGGGCGTGTTTGTTTGAGCTTATATAGCAAGCTTATGGCTTATGTGGTTTTCGGCTTATGGTTCATAAGGTTACTTTTTGTGGCTTATTTTGAAACTTTTTGGCTTATATAAGCCTATGAGGTCATAATGAGCTTATATAAGCCTGAAAGTTTCAAAATAAGCCACGTATAGTGAGCTTATGAAACATAAGCCTAAAGCCACATACGCCCCAAGCCCGCTTTGTGTGAATTGTGTTTTGCTTTGTATGAGCAGGCGATGATGCTATCCTGGACAAACGCGAAGCGATTGAAGAACCACACAGACAGCTTTTGTTCTAGGTAAATTTGTGATAAGCCATTTAAATGCTTTTGTTTTTTATTGCAAATTTCGGTTTGAGATTATGGGGGTGTTTGTTTAAGCTTATTTGTGGGCCATTTAGCTTATGTGATTTTCGATTAGATTTCATAAGCCTGGATTATGCATATGATGATTTTGATGGTTTCAATTATATGAATATGGGAGCTGGGAAGACGTGGTATGGTGTGTCGAGGGATGCGGCTGTGGCGTTTGTAAGATATCTGACCCATTGCAAAAGCCGACAATGCACATGTCTTGCAGTCGGATGTGAATGGGCGAAGACGCTGGCATGGCTTTTGGTAAGGCATAGCATCCTTTAGTTGTTCACGTTTCGTGCTAAACAAAAGTGGCCTAACAAGCTGATCTTTTATATTTTTTGGAGGGAAGCGAACGACATATGCTTTTGCGCTTCCTTTTTGTGGCTTATTTGTGTTAAGTGAGAAATGTAGTTATTTGACTTTGAGCCCTATGAAAACTGGAGTTTTACATTGTTCTTGATGTGGCCTTCATGTAGTGACTACCTTGGCCATTGAGTGTGAGGTTTGGAGGATAGGAGGTCTTCACTAATGGTCAATGGTTTATTAGTACATTTGAATGGAAATCATACACGAATCACAGGCCACCGGAAGAGTTTGTCTACCTCCTCAGATAAGTAAGATTAATCTCTCATATCAATGGGCGAGTTGGGTAACGGGTCGAAATGGGTCATTTTTAGTATGCAGTTGAGTCTACCATTGAAGAAACCTATTTGTTGATTCGCGCCGTCGATTTAAGTCTGTTGAATTTGTTGATGAGATTATTCGTATCGACAATAAGTGGCGAAAACGTAAGTTTTTTTTCTTTTACTTTCTGATTGAACATTGCTGACTCTGTTACAGGATGGCTGACATATGCATGCCATGTAGACTTCCATAGTATGGCGGGGGCTGACATGCGTCGAAACATGTACTCTGTGTGGTTGCTACACGACGTATCAACTGAAATCTGAGAAGGTCCTGGAAGTATTAAACGGGAACAGGGAAGCTTTGATAAAAGAACATGAGTTTTGGTGTTCAGGTAGCTTCTAATTGCTACCACGGGTCTTTATTTCCTTTCCTAAATTGTTACTTGGGTTGAATGTGTTACAGGCATACATGATGCGCCAATCAAGGACGCTCTTTACCCAGCAGTAGGCTACTACATACTTTAACGAGTGAAGTAAGTGAGTTCATGGGTAGACCATTAGAAAAAGAGGTTGAAACAAAGGAGAAAGAGGGGATAACCTGCTCGAATACCTTATGTCATTCTAAACTTTGAAGATTAGAGGTATGCCTTCAGTCATCATATGCTTCAACTATACTTCTAAGAATGATGCTTGGTCTTATTTGGATGAAATATGAAATTTGCATATTAAAATTGTGTTCCTCATGTATGGTTCTAAATTTATATGAAATTAATTACTTTGCTTGATTTATAACCATTAAAGACATTATCTATGGCTCTAGAGTTAGGAAAAACTATTTTTCCCCATGATTAGAGCAATAATATAGTGGTCGTATTTCTATTGTGTGATTTGATCAACTTCTATGACTTTGGTTGGCAAACGTGCTCTTTCACATACTTATTAATATAATGCTCAACTGGGTTAATGACACATGTGTGAAGTCGAAGCACTAAAGCTCAAGGATCTGTGTGAACTGAGGCAATAACAATATAAGCATTTTTATAACAAGACTCAAATTTGGTCAATTGTTCAGCTATATGTCAAATAACAATCTATATGAAGCTGCTACAATATATTATTTTCTTTACAGTCACCTACAAAATTCTGTTAGTTGGTGTAGGAAATTAGATAGTTTTATTTAGTTAAATATAAGCCGTTTTGGATAAGTTAAATGAAAACAGCTTATCAATGTAACTTAAATAACCTGATAACCATAGGCTATTTGGTTTCTTCCTAATACCCATACTGAAAATGGCGAAGGGTTTTTCTGTTAGCAATTTCTTTGCACAAATCTTGAACTCAATCTTGGTAAACCTTATACTAGAGGCCTTTGAACCTCTTCTGATATAGGTGGGAAAGAATTCGGCGTTTCTTACAGGTGCAACGTGACATTATCCTTTTCGCGAAAACACGGACCTATATGATCCTAACATTGTTGTAGGAAAAAAAATTGTGCAAAAACTGGTAACTCATTCGAGGACGATATGCGAAATACAAATATTGGGTTCAGAATTGTCCTTCCTGCAGGTTACTTGATGTACACATTTTTTATGTGCAGGTATTCTCATAGTTAGCATATACCGATTCTTCTGACATATGTGCTTTGCAGGTGGAACCACTATTTATTTGGGTGGTAGAAAGAGAAGCGCTCTGGACGTTCTTTTTTGGCTCAGGGGATGCTGACTGAAAATACACAATCTGTCAACGCAAGAAATGAAGGTGAACGCAAGTTTTTAAAATTTGTTTGGCTCTTATATATTTTAGTTTGTGTCAGCGCATCAGTTACACTTCAACAAGTAAACCATTTCATCATACGTTATAATACATAACCGCGTTGAGACAGCGCTCATAACAACGATAATGATTATCGTAAGATGTTGAAAACTTTTATTGATGATGAACACCTTATTTAGCATAATAAATATCAGATATACATTGTTAATTAATTGATAGATTTTTTATGTATCATACTGTTGCTACATTGTTAGTAGCCAACATTTGTTTAAATCTATGTAATGATATATTTTGTTCCGTCTAACATATATCAACGTAAAACCCCGCGCTCCGCAGCGAAACGCGGGTTAAAAACCTCGTTTATACAAAAAGTTAAGTTTTTGTCATAACATGATAATAAACAAATAAAAAGTTAATCACTCAAAAATGTCCTAGTGACAAAAAGACTTGTGACTCACTTTAAAATGTGCGATATCTCAAGTTTGATTCTTGTTAGATGCGAACAACCTTGAAGTGACACCAATCCCTGAAAAAAGAGGACTTTACCTAGTTTGAGTTTGTGTGGCGGTAGGTTCAAACACCGTAAAATAATCGGCTAAAAAGTCGAAAACCATAGTTAAAAAAACAAATCAATTGTTACAACTTTTTGAACTCTATATAATTTTGATGTAATAATGATTCAAATCTTTCAACCATTTTATTTGTTGTGGATCTAAATGCGTTATTGGTATTTCTATAACAACTCATGTATTTAATTGAGTGTTAAAATACTCTAATAAAAGTTGAGCTTTGCCATAAATGTAGTAATAAACTCCATAACAAGAAATTGTTACAACTCTTTCAACTCCATATCATTTGTTACTAATCACACCAATAAACTTTTAAAAAACGGTTAGAATCCCTACAACACACACATTTAGGGGAAATTATAAATTACTCCATCCGTCCCATTTTAATTGGCCTCCAACAAAAAAAGTTTATTTTATGATAGATTCCAATGACTCTGGCGTAATTTATAAAATTGACAAGATTACTTACCCTATTAAATGCAATAAATGTAAGAATTACTTTCCTTACAAAAACGAATGAGATGGGTATACAACTCTTTCAACTCCATATCATTTGTTACTAATCACACCAATAAACTTTTAAAAAACGGTTAGAATCCCTACAACACACACATTTAGGGGAAATTATAAATTAATACATTTATCGAAAATATTACAGACGCCATATACGGAGGCCCAAAAAATACGTTATGTTAATGGCCTCCTATTGGCTGATGGGGAAGATTAGTTAATTAAAGTAAAAATTGAACGTTACTGTTCAAAAAATCAACGGGATTCAATCATAATTCTCTGTTTCCCGTTTTCTTAGTGGATCGGAATTTTTTTACATACACCTTACTGATGTGCGGTGATTGCAAAACGCAGTTTTACAATCCTCTTAGGCAGTGAACTTAACCGTTGTAGTGTAATATAGGTAAATCCGGAGGATTTATCATTCTCTAAGAAAATAGTGAGGTAGACTCAAAGTGTATGTCGAATAGGTTTAAGGATTGAGGGATGAGTATTTTTGTGTTTTTGTATTTTATAAAAGCAAGTAAATCCGATAATTGAGAGATGGGGTTTTAACTAAGTTAGACTACTTGAATAAAGATAAAAACAACTAATAAAATAAGTACTAATTAAAGGAAAACCCAAGAGAAGCAAAATGTGTTCACTAAGAATTCACGCCCCCTAAATATGTTTGTTTAATTATTAAACACAATTAATTGACTAGTTCTATGATGATTTTTAAATGGCTAGGTTAAGCATTCACATCCCCTCGCCCTTCTATACATATGACCAATGTCTATGAGGTTGCGCAATCGGTCATAAACACAAGCATAAAACATTAAGACTACCAATATCATACATAATTAGACCTATGTGATCTTAGGTTGCCAAGTATCACTCATTAGCCTAGAGTTTGCTCAGTATAATAAACCTTTAGCCTGTAAAGGATGTTACTTCCATGAATAATTCCAAGTTGAAAACAATGAAACACTGATGTAATACAATGTAACTAATGCGGAAACTAGTTAACAGTATCAAGAAGAACACACAATGATTTAACAAACGATTTGTATTATCACACGTTGAATCTGCCTAAGTTTGCAGATCCCTAATACAATACTTATCTCTAATACTTCAAACTAATGCTTTTTGTTGTTTTTGTTGTTGTTCTCTGTGTCACTTTCTAATGCCTTCCTAGAGATACTTTTATAAACATAAGGATAACTCTATGTTAGGTGAATCAAGACCTTGTATATGAAAAAAACCACAAATACCTATTAATACTAATCACTAATGTAACTGTTACATGATAACTACTAATGTAACTGTTCAATCCTTTAAAGTTCCTATATTAAAGGCAGTACTTCGACTTTCCCTTACTAAGCAGGCAGTACTTTGACCTTTTGACTTAGCAGTACTTTGACCTTTTGACTTAGCAGTACTTTGACCTTTTGACTTGTATTTCCCAACACAATGTTTGTTTCAAGGTTTTGAGAGTAACACCTGATGTAAGTGCGTGCATTACATGACAAATGGTAATCAATTCACCATGTCTAACAAACATAAGAATTGACTAGTCCAAATTAAAACAGTTTTTGGTAAAGACATCTCAAATCTTTTTTGATGGATACAATTTACCAAAAATTGTAATGGTGTCAATACACCATGGTATTGCACATAAGTATTGGCTACTTCCAGAGCAAACTGGCTATTTGGAAAAGTAGAACTCAAATCCGTTGATAGCTTTAAATAGTTTGCTCAAAACTATATGTTCCTCAAATATTCACCAATGGTTTTTATAACTGAGAGATGGCTAGTCTTGAGTAAACGTCAACATGTAAAGACTGTTTCAAACCGTTCATGGTTGTAATGACTTACCAAAAGTCATATAGTATTCAACACACTATGATTCATGTTCTGAGTGTTGAAGTGGTTTTCAGTTCACCATAGATTATTACCTTTTTTAGGTACCAAAGAACTGACTAGCCCAAGAGTGAATGTCTACTTGGTAAAGGCTCATAAAAACCATTTATGTTGCTGAAAAAGAAAGACTCAGCTAGCTTATGAAGAAAAACTGTTTGATGCAAAGACAAAGAATTTTTGAAGAAGTGGTTTATCACAAAACAAGAAAAGGTTTTCAAATTTCACGATACTCAAACAATTAATACAAGATACTGCTTAGAGGATTATATCTAGAAGATTGAAGACTTGTATTGATGCTGAAGAAAGATGTCCAACCATCAAGAAACTTGAAGTCAAGCAAGTAGAATTCAAGTTAGGGGAGGATTGTTGGGAAATACAAGTCAAAAGGTCAAAGTACTGCTAAGTCAAAAGGTCAAAGTACTGCTAAGTCAAAAGGTCAAAGTACTGCCTGCTTAGTAAGGGAAAGTCGAAGTACTACTTGCTTTAATATTAGGAACTTTAAAGGATGAACAGTTACATTTTTAAAAGTTATTATCATTAAACAGGTGAGAAGCAGAGTAGTGATTAGGTATTAATAAGTATTGTGTCCATACAAAGGTCCTGTACAACTAACTTAATCTACTTGAATAAAGATAAAACAACTAATAAAATATGAACTAATTAAAGAAAACTCAGGTGAAGCAAAATGTGTTCACTTAGAATTCATGCCCCCTAAATATATGTTTAATTATTAAACACAATTAATTGACTAGTTCTATGATGATTTTTAAATGGCTAGGTTAAGCATTCACATCCCCTCGCCCTTCTATACATATGACCAATGTCTATGAGGTTGCGCAATCGGTCATAAACACAAGCATAAAACATTAAGACTACCAATATCATACATAATTTGACCTATGTGATCTTAGGTTGCCAAGTATCACTCATTAGCCTAGAGTTTGCTCTTTTGACTAACACACATTTACATACAAATCGCTAATTAACTTATCTAAGCTTAAGTTGCTAAGTGACTTAAGAATAAACCGATTTCATGTTAAGATTGCCTAATCATGCAATGCTAGTTTATTACAAATCAATTAGACGATTCTTGTATGTAAACATATGGATCTTCGATTAAACATGCATAATAATAATAATCATATCATCATTCATCATTATAAACATACACACATATCTAGGGGTTGTTACATCTAAGCAAACACAATAGAAATTTAGCCTAACATAGCATAAATCAAACCATAAGACATAATAATCATGCAATTGGAATTCATCATGTTAAAAGAATTAATAAGACAAACCCGAAATCATATGATGTTATGGTTGGGAATTACACCATGAAAACAAAGGAAAACCACCTCCAAAGTCCCCAAAATCGGTTTTAGGGAACCAAGCTTAATAAAAAACAAAGTTATTAAGTTATATATATAAGAAAAACTAGGTCGGTGCATTTTGACAACGTCACACATAATTTGTGATGTCGTCTCTAGGGCCTGATCACCAAGTTGTAGATTTTCTCGTTGCGGTCGCGTGGGCAGCTGAATTGTCAAAATCCGAGTTCGTATGAAGAAATTATGATCAAAACAATATCTGATACTTCCCGTGCACTTGAATGATCATCTTTATCTTGTGACGCCGTCACAACAACCCGTGACATTCTTCATTACTGACGGCGTTAGATGCAAATCCTGACGTCGTCTCCGCAAACTGTATGCCAGGTCTTAAGCTCGATCATAGTATTTTGTGTTCTTACCCTGTTTTTCCCCGAATTGAGTCCAAATCACGTACTTTTTATCCAATTGCTCCCAAAATGCTAAAATTAAAAAAAAGAAAAGATTTAGGGCGTATTTAGAGTATATTAGTGAGGATATTAGCATGATTTCGGGGGTTAAATGACCTCAAAAAAGTGTATAAAATGACACCTCATCAAATACCTCTACACTTGGGATTTGCTTGTCCTCAAGCAAATGGGTTTTTCTACCTAGTAAATAGCAAAGTCGGGGAATTTAACCTACTAAGTAAAGATAATTTATGACATAACCGGGTCAACCTTGTAATTAAAAGCACAAAAATTATATACTAGCACCTCACATAAGTGTTTAGATTCTCTCTTTCTCTCGGGTGATAATGAATTATAATAATAATGAAAACGGGAAAATAACACTCACCACCTGTCATAGAAAATAGATTACCATAGGCTTGATAAAGGATCAAAACCTCCACCGCTTTGGTGTAAGCACCTAGGAATTACTATCAAAAAGGTTTTTAAAGGGTTGTAACATAAGGTGTAGGGTAAAGGAAACACGGTTGGGGATATTTGAGGAATTTAGCTGGTGGCAAGTTAATCATTTATAAGAATACATGTAAAAGGCGTTGCTAAGCCAAGACTCGACCACACTAGGACAATGATACAAACTCTACATCAAACTCTTTCTTTTCTTTTCCTCAACACTTTTTTTTGACACAAACATAAGCAAAATGGCAGCCCGTACTTATTCTTTTCTTTTTTACTTTTTTTTCTTTTTTTTTGATTTTTTTCCGTACACTTTTGCCTTGTCATTTGCTGAAAATAAACATGACTCGGGGTTTATAGATGCACCCCTACACTTGAGTTTTTAATTCTCAATAACATAAACTAACTAATGACCCGAATTGAGAAGGATCAACATAACATGGAGAATATTAGACAAATATAGGGGTAATGACTTGTCTTTTCTTCCTTATTTCTCCGTATAATAAAGACTACCGTGAATCCTAATCATCCCAAAACTGTATACACTAATAATGACTCGACTTAGCAACCATGTACTCAAGTAAATAATTAACTAGGGTTTAACAAATGTGATAACAATAATGTAATAAAAATAAGTACATATAAGTAAGGCTAAGGTGATTTGGGTGTAATATTTTGGTGGGGTGTAAATAATGCTCTTCATTAATAATCCGGAATCCATCGAAAAATTACGAGAACCATGAAAAGGATAGGTTCAGAGGGGTGTACTAGGGGTATCTTGCACTAAAAATGAATGCATAACAAGGGTGTGGGGGTAGTTATATGATCAAGGAAACCATCATAACCATAACAAATACAGGCTAAAAACAGGGGTTTATCCTAATGCCTCTTATCACTTAGTAAATCCTAATCACACGAATGTGATATCACTAGCAGTCTCAGGATGAATCGCTAAAGAAGGTTCTAGAATTTAAAATACTACCGGTACACTCTCATAATCCTAACTGATACCAATACTCCAGAAAAAGCGACAAAACCACCATGCTTGTCCAAATCTATGAACGAGACACATGTGATTGCTCAAATCCTTAACTCGAGCAAGCTAAAGGTTAAAATTATTAAAAGCACCAAAGATGAATGCTTTTATTCCTAAAGATCTAAGGGCGAACCTCACATTTTTTTGGGTGGGATTTTTTTGAGTGGTAGGGTTTTTTGTGCTAGTCATACAATTCCTATCAATGAGACGCTTCTAATACTAAGTTTCACCGGTATATGCCATAAAAAAATTTAAATTTGGGCTAAAATTACCATCATAAACTATGTTTTGGTATACTACACATCTTTTTAAGAACAAAGCAAATGCAATTGAAGGAATAGTTTCTAAGGCTTTTATTTCCCCCGTACATTTATTTTGAACATTGTCCCCAATGTTCTACGAGTACCCGAAAAACGAATAAAGGAAAGATAAATAAAAAGCGAGAGAAACTAATACTCCCCTGGTTTGCTCAATATAGGATAAGAAACAATATAAATCGGCTAAATCGTCATTCAAGAATCGTCCAAGTGAAAATCATAAGAGCTTCCGAACTCTCCTCATCTAATATAACCTGTGAATCAAAGACAAAAACAACTATACCAAGAGTAAAATCGATGATAGATAATATATAACCCTTAAAATACGAACTAATAATCCTAGAAAGCAAAGAAAGATAGGATATTTGTGCTAATATTCAAGAGGCTTTATGCAATTCTTGGAAAATTTAGAGATTCAGGAAATTATACAAAAAAAAATTTCAAAAATTCAAAAAAATAACGTTTATCTTTTTCTTTAGGAGTGACGTTGTCAGAATTTCTTCTGACACCGTCTCCAACTTCTGACAAAAAGTCCATCTTTGTTTTTTCTGGAAAAATTTCTGCAAACATCCTACGTATTATTTTCTGGAAAGCTTTTACTGCATAAGCCACGAGAATGGTTAGTACAAATATATGACTCAAAACAAACAAACATAAAATGTGAATTAAACTTGATTATAAGTTTTTACGTGTTTGATGTGGTTCTAAATTAACCGGATAATTCCTCCCTACACTTATTTCTTTGTGAAATACCTTTGTATGTAATTAAGATGAGGTTAAAGACAAAACAAAGCATAATCATATAGCATCAAAACATATAAGAAACAAGTAACAAGAATTAAAACACATATGACCTCCTAAAATAAGATGAAAGTAGATGGGTTACCTCCTAACAAGAGCTTTTCTTTATTTACGAGTCTTGTAGCTAGACTTACCCTTTCATATAATTTTCTTTTAACCCGGGGCAAGGATTTCCTTGCCATTTTGTTTAAATGGTTCCTCATAATAATGTTTTACCTTATGACCATTTACCTTAAAGCTTGTTCCATCACGGTTAAATAATTCTATACTTCCATACGGATATGCTTGTTTTAACGTAAAAGGACCAGACCATCGAGACTTAAGTTTCCCCGAAAAGAGTTTTAATCTTGAGTTAAAGAGAAGTACATGATCACCTTTTGAAATTCTTTCTTATACTTGAGACGATTATCATACCACTTCTTGGTACGCTTACGTCTTGGATGTCTCATAGGCTTGAAGCCTAAACTCTTCCAACTCATTAAGTTGATTGTTTCTTTCCACACTTGCTTCAGAAAGATCCATATTGCATATTTTTAATGTCCAAAATGCTTTGTGCTCGATTTTGACGGGTAGATGACATGCCTTACCATAAACCATCCTAAACGGTGTGGAACCAATAGGAGTTTTGAAAGCAGTTCGAAATGCCCATAATGCATCATCTAGTTTGTCGGACCAATTTTTTCGATTGCTTCCAACTATTTTCTTTAAAATCCTCTTGAGAGAACGATTGGTATTCTCTACTTACTTGACCACTTATTTATGGATGATATAGTTGAAAACCTATGAGTTACCCCCATAACGTTGTAACGCCTTTTCTAATTGGTGATTGCAGAAGTGGCCTCCCCTATCACTTATTAGAGCTTTAGGGATACCGAATCGAGAGATAAGTCTTTTCAAGAACTTGACAACCACTCTAGCGTCATTAGTGGGTAGAGCTTGAGCTTCAGCCCATTTCGAGACATAGTCAATTGCTACTAAAATGTACTTATTCCCATAAGAGATTAGAAAAGGGCCCATGAAGTCAATACCCCAAATGTCAAAAACTTCACAAACTTGTATAGAGTTTTGAGGCATTTCATTATGGGTGGAAATGTTTCCTACTCATTTACATGCATCACACGCCTTTACAATTTCATGAGCATCTTTGTAAACTGTGGGCCAATAAAACCACATTCAAACACTTTTCTAGCCGTTGCGTTGGCTCCATGATGACCACCAGCATGTCCATGGTGACAATGATGAAGAATTTGTTTAGCTTTTTGCCCAAACACACATCGCTGAATTATTTGATTTGCACATACCTTAAAGAGATGGGAATCATCCCAAAAGTAATATTTCAAATCAGAAAAGAATTTCTTCCTTTCTTGGATGGTCATACCATTCGGTAATTCTTTCATCGTGAGATAGTTTGCAAAATCAGCAAACCAAGGTTCTTCTAAACCAAAATCCATTTTCATAATAGACTCATCTGGAAATCTATCATCAATTTCAGCCTCATTGAGTTCTTCAGTCTCATGATTTTCAAGACGGGAAAGGTGATCAACAGCTAGATTATCTACACCTTTCTTGTCTTGAATCTCGATGGCGAATTTTTGTAGGAAAAGTATCCAACGAATGAGACGAGGCTTTGCATCTTGTTTAGAGAAAAGACATTGAAGAGTAGAATGGTTGGTGCAGACTATTGTTTTGGAAAGAACGAGATATTGCCAGAATTTATCAAAAGCAAAAACAACAGCCAAGAGTTCCTTCTCACTGGTAGTATAATTCTTCTGAGCCTCAGTCATTGTTTTGCTCGCATAGTAAATTGGCTGAAAATACTTCCCACTCTTTTGTCCCAATACGGAACCTTCCGCATAATTACTTGCATCACACATCAACTCAAAGGGTAAAGACCAATCCGGCTTGACTATAAATGAAGCTTTAGTTAATTCTTTCTTCAGGGTCTCGAAGGCCTCAACACAATAAAAAAAAATAATCAAACTTGGCATCCTTCATTAGCAGTTGGATCATAGGTCGTGTAATTTCTGAAAAATCCTTTATGAAACGACGATAGAACCCCGCATGACCCAAGAAACTACGAATTGACTTGACATTAGTAGGGTGAGGAAGTTTTGATATAGCTTTAATTTTTTCCCTATCTACCTCAATCTCCGCACGGGATATCTTGTGCCCTAAGAAGATACCTTCCTACCCCATAAAATGATAGTTTTCCTAGTTAAGAACTAGGTTAGTTTTCTCCAACGAGTGAGCATTATATCAAGATTTAACAAAAAATGGTCAAATGAACTTTCAAAAATAGAAAAATCATCCATGAAAACTTCCATGATGTCTTCAATTAGTTCATGGAAAATAGCCATCATGCATCTTTAAAATGTTGCAGGCGCATTGCATAATCCAAATGGCATTCTAGGATACGAAAATGTGCCATATGGACATGTAAATGTCATTTTTTTCCTGGTCCTCCAGAGCAATTGGAATTTGGAAGTAACCCGAAAATCCATCTAGAAAGCAATAATAGTCATGACCGGCGAGTCGCTCGATCATTTGATCAATGAATGGAAGAGTAAAATGATCTTTTCTCGTCACGTCATTCAGTTTCCTATAATCATTGCATACTCTCCAACCTGTAACAGCGCGTTGAGAGATGAGCTCATTCTTTTCGTTCCTAACTACTATCATACCACCCTTCTTTGGTACCACTTGTACCAGACTCACCCATGGACTATCAGATATGGGGTAAATTATACCAGCATCCAGAAGTTTTATAACGTCTTTCTTCACAACCTCCTTGTTAGGTATATTTATATTTATTAGTTCCTACTGGTAGGTATGTAGTTCCTACTGGTAGAGTAATTGCTACTGTTAGTATTAAAGTTCCTACTGGCAGGTATATAGTTCCTGCTGGTTATATTGTTCCTACTGGTAGAACAAGTTAGTCCTGGTAGATTAACGTAGTGACTCTAGGATAAGTTCTAGTATGGATAGACACGAGAAGTAATAGATAGACTTATGAAAAACGTAATTCTAGGAGAATTAGTTTAGGGTTTCATATCTATAAATGAAACCACACAGTTTAGGTTTGAAAAACGACTGAACGATCAAGAAACAATTTTACGTTTAATAGAAAAGATCCATAGAGGATCAAAGTATTGTATTTAGTAATTCTTCTTTAGCACTATTGTTTATTTTCCGCGTGAACAATAGATTGTTTTGTTAGAGTCTCTCACAGAGTTACTTCTGATTACATTAGTGCTCTATATCCATCATAGGCTTAAAAGATCTATCTAGGGTTGAGACCTACACTCCTTCATGTTTGGATTCAATATTCTTTTTTTGTTATACACAAGGCTTATATACTTCTTTCATAAGTATTTTGTGAGTATAAAAAGAAGGATCTATCCCTTTGATATTAGAGATGCCCCATGCAATGGCTTTCTTGTGAGACTTTAAAACCTTTAAGACCTTATTTTTTTCCAGAGCGGATAGGAAAGAGGAAATAACTACGGGGAGTTGGTCGTCTCCTTGAAGGAAGGCGTACTCCAAATGATAGGGTAGTGCCTTTAACTCCACTTTTGGTGGCTCTTCCATCTAGGGTTTCAACCTGTTTTTCAGAACCTTCCATTCTAAAGGCTCGATTAGTTCCTTTCTTGGGTAGAAAGAGAAGGCATGTACCTTTTTAGCTTCATCTTCTTCTTCGTTATTGATCCAATTGCTATCATGATCTAAAGTGTCATTCCATTGTTCTTTTACCATTTCGTCAGTGTGATCGGCGAAGTATAGACAATCATCCTGAGATGAGGCGAATTTCATGGATTCTCCTATGTTGAAGGTGACACTTTCTTCACCAACCCTTAAGCTTAACTTCGAATCGTGTACATCGATGACTGCGCGGGCCGTGGCTAGGAATTGTGTTAATACAAATAATGTCTAAAAACGTTATTTATATTTTTCGACCTCTTGATGTTTTGATAATAACAAAATGTAAAAACGTTTACGATAAAAATAAACGTTTATAAATTACTAACCGTAAAATTCTATTTCTATGATTAATCACTTAAGGTATGGATAAACAAATCATTAAACATGATTAGTGATTAAGAAAATATTTTACTTAAACTTTACATTTCTACAAAAGTGTTTTTATAAAAATATAAAAACAAAATATTTATTTATAAAAGAAATGTATTATTAAAATAATAAATTTGAAATCAGATTTCCCCCCAAAATGGAAGGTTCTAAAACAGATAACACCTTCCCCAGAAAAAGACAAAAAGAGGAGCGTAGTCTACGGCGGCCCGCTTATAGGCCTGGCGGCCCCCTAATATATTTGGGACCGCCGGGACCGCCGCCAGTACAACGGCTCTTTTTGTCTCCTATAAATACTGGGCCACCCCATCTGAAAAACAGAACCTCTTGCCACGAATTTTCTCAGATCTACTTTTCTCTCTTCTTTCTTTCTTTCTAAAACACATATCTTAATCACTAACATACCTTGATCTTGTTTCAAGTGATTAATTCTTTCTTCCTCCCTTCTTCTTCTAATCAAGTGCAAGAGAAGAACAATCGTATTCTTCTACATACGAATTGTTATTAAGTGATCTCCTTCTTCCTCCTCAAGATCACAAGTCTTCATTATATTAACTTTGTGTTGTTGTGTAAATTAGATTGTGTGTAGATCCAATTGTGTAAATTGTGTATTTGTGATTTGGATTGTGTGTCAATCCAAGAGTATATATCTTGTGAGTGTGTAAAGACTTAGTGAAGTCTTAGATTGGTTCTAGCTAAGATTAGGACTCGACATCTAGCTTAGTGTCGGAAAAGAAAGTAAGCGACGTGTAAACGGTTTTCTCCGCCTAAAGGGAGCTTGTTGACATAGTGAAATCTCGAGTGGAGTACTCGGGGAGTGGAGTAGGAACAAAGAGGTGCTTTGTAGCCGAACCACTATAAATCTTGGTGTCTTGGTTTGATCATTTCTTTCTATATCTCTCTATATTGTTATTGTTTGCTTAGTTCATTACATTAGATAGTTTAGTTGTAATTCATATTGTTGATTGATTGACATACAACTCGAATCTAAGCATTTTATAAGCAAAGTTTTAAAATGGTCAAATTATCCGATAAACTATTCAACCCCCCTTCTAGTTTCCTACAATTGGTATCAGAGCCAAGGTCACTCAATATTTTTAAAATATATTGTATTTTAAAGCTTGGATCGATCTATGGATTTCGACAAATATCTAGAAGGGCAATCTATGCAAAGACCACCACTTTTTGAAAGTGATAGTTTTATTTATTGGAAAAATAGATTCGAGACATATGTTAAATCAAAAGATCTAGATCTTTGGCATGTTATTACCAATGGTGATTTTCAACCCATTATTCAAAATCCAGAAACCAAACTCGATGAGTTTGTCCCTTTTGAAAAACAAATTGATGATCTTAAAAGAAGGCTTGCGAAAAATAATGAAGCCAAAATGGTTATTTATAATGCTTTGCCTAGAAAATAATATGAACAAATTTTCTTGTGTAATACGACAAAAGAAAATTGGAAAACTTTGTTAATCACCCATCAAAGTAATAGCCAAGTCAAAGATAATAAGATCGACCTTTTGGTTCAACAATATGAACAATTCGTTATTTCCGAAGACGAATATATAGATAGTGCTTTTGCTAGATTTAATACTATTATTATTAGTCTTAAAGCTCTCGATGAAGGTTATTCTAGTAAAAAATACATAAGGAATTTTCTTAGGGCTCTACATCCTAAATGGAGAGCAAATGTCACGGCGATTGAAGAGTCGAAAGACTTAACATCACTATCACTTGATGAGCTCATTGGAAACCTTAAAGTCCATGAGATGATCATCAAGAAAGATTTCGAAATAGTTAAAGAAAAAGTTGAAAGGAAATCTCTTGCTTTAAAGGCTAAGAAAGAATCTAGTGATGAAGAGTGCTCAACTTCCAAGAGTGAAGACGAAGAGTACGCCATGGCGGTAAGAGACTTCAAGAAGTTCTTTAAAAGAAGAGGTAGATTCGTGAGACACCCTCGGAATGACAAAAAGACCTTTCAAAGAAGCCGAGACGACAAAAACGGCAAAAGTGAAAGGAAGTGCTTTAGATGCGGAGATCCAAATCATCTTATTGGAGAATGTCCAAAACCGCCGAGAGACAAGAACCAAAGAGCATTTGTTGGAGGTTCTTGGAGCGATAGCGGTGAAGAAAATGATGAAGAGATCCAAGACGAGACATGTCTTGTAGCTCAAGCACCAAATAAGATATGCCTTGGAGTCGACTTGGAGCTCGACAAATGGATCAAGGATAGTGGATTCTCCAAACATATGACGGGCAACCGAAAGCTCTTCTCCACTTGCAGGGCATATAATGGAGGTCACATCATTTTTGTAGTAATCTTCGCGGTAACATCATTGGCAAATGTACGATTTCTAATGACTCTCTCAAAATAGATAATATAGAACATGTTGATAATTTAAGATTTAACTTGCTAAGTATAGGACAAATATGTGATAATAAGTGTAGAGTAACTTTTTCTGAATATGATAGTGAAATCACTAAGGATGGTAAAGTCATAGGTAGAGGTATTAGGAAGAAAGGCTTGTATGTGATGAAATTAGGAAATAAGCTAAAAGTCAAAATATGTCTTGCAACGATTGATGAAAACTCCACATTATGACATAGGATATTAGGTCATGCTAATATGCATCTCATTCAATCGTTAGCTTCTAAGAAATTAGTTAGAAACGTACCTAAGCTTGAGTTTGATCAACATTTTTGTGATGCTTGCAAAATTGGAAAACAAGCTCACGTTAGTCACAAAGCTAAGAACATAGTCTCAACGACTAGGTGCTTATAACTTCTCTACATGGATATTTTTGGTCCATCTGCCGTACGGAGTTACGGAGGAAACCGCTACACCTTAGTCATAGTAGATGACTACTCTAGGTACACTTGGACTAGATTTATTAAGGATAAAACCAAAGCTTTCGATCAATTTGAATTATTTAGTAAGAAAATCCAAAACTAATTAGGATGTACAATAGTGTCAATAAGAACCGACCACGGTAGAGAATTTGATAATGAAGTGCAATTTAGAGAGTTTTGTAATGCCAATGGTATTGCTCATAACTTCTCGGCTCTACGCACTCCTCAATCAAATGGCGTGGTTGAAGGGCAAAATAGGACACTTCAGAAATTAGTAGAACCATGTTGAACGAGCAATTGTTACCACAAATTTTTTTGTGTAATGCCTTAGATACTTTAACATACATTCTCAACCGAATCCTAATTAGAGCCATCTTAGGAAAAACACTTTATGAAATCTTGAGAGGTAGGAAACCTACTCTTGACTATTTTAGAGTGTTTGGAAGCAAGTGCTTCATTTTAAACACCAAAGACTACCTTACCAAGTTTGACCCAAAGTCATACGAATGTGTCTTTTTAGGATACTCGCAAAATTGTAAAGCCTATGTATCTTCTTAATAACACCACTAGGAATATTGAAGATCACTAAACGTGGACATTCGATGAAACCCTACCACCTCTAAGACATCACCTTAGTGGATGCTGACTTAGATGATGAATAAGCTATCTAGGGAAATCGAAAAGAAAATCTAGAAAATGTTGTTGAGGATGAAACATTTGAGATTGACGAAAATAGTCAATATTAAGGAATCTCAGGAACCATCCCTTATAAATTTTATAGAACACCTTGAACCAAAGAAACCCGTAGATCACAAGCCAGACAAAAGTAACTTTAATGTTTTTTTATCAACTATAGAACCTAAGAATGTGAATGAAGCCTTAACGGGAGATAAAGTTGGATAGTCGCCATGCAAGAAGAATTAAATCTATTCATTGCTAATGACGTTTGGGGTTAGTTCCACAACCTAAGAATTGACAACTTAGAGGAACTAAGGGGGTTTGTTTAGGAATAAGTTAGACGAGAACGGTATTGTTTCTCGAAATAAGGCAAGGTTAGTTGCTCAAGGCTACAACCAACAAGAGGGCATCGATTATGATGAAACTTATGCCCCGGTTGCTAGACTTGAATCTATTAGGATATTATTAGCCTATGCTTGCGCCTTAGATTTTAAATTATTCCAAAGGATGTAAAAGTGAATTCTGGAACGCCCCCCCCACCCCGTTTTATCAATAGGAGGTATACGTGGCACAACCTTGGGATTCATTGATTTCGAAAACCAGATCAATGTTTCTAATTTAAAGAAAGCTTTCTAATGGTCTTTAAACAAGCACCCAAGCTTGGTATGATAGATTAAAAGCTTTTTCTTATATTAAACATGAATCATAAAATGGATTGGTAGATACACTCTTTTGCTAAGAAGAAAAGTTTTTATCTCATCATTGTTCAAATATATGTCGATGACTTTATATTCGGTTCGACTTATCAAGACATGTGTGACGCTAATTTGCAAAATCATGCATGATGAGGTTCGAGATGAGCATGATGGTGTGAACTTAACTTCTTCCATTGTATTTACAAAATTAGTCAAATGGAAGACGGGTTTATTCTTTAATCAAACTATGTATTTCTAAAGAAATGCTTAAGAAATTTGGTTCTAGTAAGATCTAACCAATGAAAACCCTCCATGTCACTTCCAATACTATGACTCAGATAGATGAAGAGTGTGAGTCGGTATATACGTACCAAGTATCGAAGGCATGATAGGTGGTTTAATTATACCTAACGGCAAGTAGGCCCGATATCATGTTTAGTGCCTGCCTTGGCCCGCTTTTAGAGGCCACCAAAAACCTCTCACCTTGAGCGGTTTAAACGTATCTTCTGATACATTATAGGCACTACGGGGGCACTTAGGATTATGGTATCCTAAGGGGGACCTAGCATAGAAACCGATGTAATATGCGACCTGACATGCGGGAAGATTTTTTGGGCCGAAAGAGCACTAACGGTATTTGTACGTTCGTGGGATGTTGTTTGACATCTTGGTTCTCGAAGAAACAAACCGCTCTTGCTATATCCACTACCGAAGCGAATACGTAAGCGCCAGAAAAGAATGTCAACAAGCACTATGGATGAAACAAGCTCTTATCGACTACGTCGAATGAACTTGACTACGTTCCCATCATGTGCGGACAACAAAGGACGATGAAACTTAGCAAAAAACGGTTGCAAACATTCTCGTTACCAAACAATCGAATACCGTCACCACTTTCTCGCGGATATGTCCAGAAAGGACATATCTCTATCGAATAAAGTCGCCATCCGTCGACAACATCGCCGACATCCTTACTAAACCCCTTAAACGTGAATCATTTAACTATCTAGGTCTTGGTTAGGAATGATGAAACACATTCCATAAACCTTATGTGTCCGCTTCTCCTTCTTCTAGTTTTGATTCTAGTCCATGTTCCACTCCGTGTCGTGACAACTTGAATACTTCATCCGAAGTACTTTAAGCATTTTTAATTTACGAAATGCAAATTAAAATGTCACTTCTCTTTGTTAAATTTTTGTCAAAAACTCAAATAAAAAACCCTTTACTGAGGGCGGCCCCCATATAGGCGGCCCCCCAATATATTTGGGACCGCCAGGAGATATGGGACCGCCATTAGTAGACCATAATATGGAACACTTAAACAAAATTTTTCAAAACACAAAACAAACACTCCTTTATCTGCTGCCATTGACGAACACGCACAAAAACCCACCAAAACTCAAATCCAAACATTAAAACATCAATATAAGATCAATTCACATATTAATTCAATCCTAACATCACAATAGATAATCAATAGTAAGTCATTTCAGCTATTTCTTTCAATTCTAAGTCTTGGTTCATGATGAACACAAAAAATAAAATTTGGGGATCTTTGATTTTTCTTTCAATTTTGTACAATTAAGACTATAGGATTACAATGTACAACAAAATATGCTTCTGTTGTCATAGGATTGCATCATTAGTAAGATTAATGAAAAAACATTGATTTTGAACCAAACCCTATTTTATTTTTAAATCACTACTCAGGAAATATTAAATTTTTTGTTATGCATTGTTAATCTAATCCAAAAACATTTTCAAACATATGCATAATGATCTCATGAACAAATTTTGAGATACATAATTCATATGTATTTTTCGACTTGTTTGGTTGAACAAAATCAAACTAAGGAGCATTTGGGTGAATCTTGGATGTTTATTTAGTCGAGTTAATCGGTACTATACACATTGTTCGCATTTAGTCACACATAGGCCACGAACTTAAAACTCCAATACAAGCATAAGACAGTAAAATATGATTGTGTTTGTCTCATTTTTAGGTAAACAATGCCTCAAAAAACCAAACAAACAATCTTCAAAAAATATCCTTCAACTTTGCTTTGGCACTCAAAATGACTCACCATTTCTTCCTGCATCATCATGTCACATGATGTATTGCATCTTAACAAGTACTCCTTTCAACTTTTCCTACTTTCTAACCAAACGAGTTGAAAAGATTAAAAATCAACCAAATTCTCCAATGTCACATGGAATGATTCTAAATTGTCTATATGAAACTATCATCCAAAATTTATCTCATCTTACGAAATTTGAAATACTGAGAGCATATCATTACTGGCCATCAAGAAACTTTGGGTTATCCTACTTATCTCAAATCAAGTAACTACGTATCCTCTGATAGATTATTTCAAGTGTTGACTCAAATGATGGTTGAAATATTTCTCTAGAATTATTGCTAGAGATACGTACTATTATTATTACTATGTAATACTATCTTAACCTCTATCATGGATAATCAAGTACGTGTATAATGTGTCTACATTATTATTTCATGCTTGCTATGCGACATTTAATAAACCTTTAAGTCATTTATATGCTTAAACTTGGCTACATTACATGATTTCTCTTCTCCTTTTAGGTATTGATATGATTCTTGAAGTGATGGTAAATTCTATAAATCGTTCTTCTAATTCTTACTAACCACTCTGAAAAAGGATTAAACTTCTGAATAAATTTTCATGAATCTATAGGTAAATCAGTCCTTTGTAAATGTGGGCGGCTTCCCTAATATATATGGGACCGCCACCAATATATGGGAACCTCCATAGGACGAATCTTGAAATTATTCCTGTCCATCCTTGTCTATGCAATTTGACCCTATTTTACTTAGGTCCTAGTTGTCCTTTCCCTTTATACTAAACACTCATTTGAACTCTCTTTCAGCATAATATGCCTTTCCCAAATTTCTTCTATATAAACATCATTATTTTACTATCTCAAATCACCCTCTCTTTATAAACATCTCCTCAAAGTCTCTACATGTCATCTTCTAACTAATCTCCTCTGTGACATCGCACGATAAACACAAAAGAGCAATTCGTGAACACTTGTAAAGCAAAGTCTCAATACTTCTAACCATCCCCACCTTTTCTCCACCTAATAGGACTCCAACCATTTCATATAACAATAAAACCTTCTCTCATCTTCCTCACCTCTCTATCTCCAGCAACTCTAACTACCTAATCGCCTTCAAACTCGCCAATCTTTTGATACACTCTTTTGCTCTTTATCCTAATTAAGATCTAATCCAACATCCTCTTTCTTACTCTCCACAAATATTTACTCAAAATAATAGTGAAACACCATTTGCATGAAATACTACACCTTTTCAAATCTTCTTGATTATCAATCATTCAACATGCAATTGAGTTAACTACATATTTCACCTTCCTCCTCACCTTTCATCTCATCCTCCTTGTCTAGTCCAAGTCTCGCCTCTCCTCCATTTGGACTTTTGTCACTGTTGCTTGGGTAACACGTATAATCTTCAATATCTTAATATAGATGACCTTAACACGGATCAAATCTCTCATACATTAGGGCCCTGCAACTTTTTCCCATCATCCATCACTACAATTCTCCTTAAAATCTCTCCTAAACTTCAAGAATAATCTACTAGTTTCCTTCTATTAGATGCTTTAATATGTTGTGTTTTGTTATGATTATCTTATGTTGTATCTTCATATATTGTCCTATATGGCTATACATGCTCTTCTTAGAATTTGAATGAACTTTATTTATGAGTTTCCAAAAGCGTGGATTATAATGTTGAGATATTTGTCATTTGGCTATGTATGGCTTGCACTTTGTACTTACTAACCTTGTTTGTAGCAAACAAATTATCGTAGATCGATCCCTTGCGTACCGAACGAAGGGGTTCTACATTAACAGGGGAGTCTTTGATTGTCGATTTCTTTTCTCTTACTACAAATTCGGAACGCATCAACCTTTTGGGATTCGTCAAAATAAGGGTGAGAAATGGAATTATAACTCATTTAGTTTTTTAATTTATAACCCACATTAGTTCTCGACCGCTTCTCTATTGTTTGTTTATCTTCTTGTGTGTGTTTATTGTTTTATTTGTCATCAAAACCTTAGGTTAGATAACTAAACCTCGTGCTAGTCTCTCAGGCTGAAACCCCCCTTATCATTAGTTTATGTTTAACTTAGGTTTAAATTAGATTATATTAGTACTAACATAGATAATTAAAATACTGATAAACTTAGGAGTTAACGCTCTCGCTCTCAGTAATCGACACCCTACTTACCACGAAACTCCATCTGACCGGGTACACTGCTCATTAAAGTGTTGTTTTTAGGTATAGTCACATAAAATAAATAGTAAAACTTGATACAAAAATAACACCTACACAACGACACATCAGACGTCTACATCATTAAACACACGCACGTTTTGGTGCACACAATCACACACTAAAACAATGTCTATGGATCTATATATATAGAGAGTCCATAAGACTTACAAAGGAATCTTAATTATATTAGGAAACTAAATCTTTTCGTAATCTTTTATCTTTATCTTGTAAGGAAATCTTTTAGAATCCTCCATCTTTTGTAGAATTCCATATTGTCGACTTTGATCCATTTGTTTTATTTTTTATCCTTTTAAGCAAGTTCTTTTGTATCATCAAATCAATAATTCCCAACAGTAAATTATACGAGCATCTAGAAGTTTGATAACTTATTTCTTCATAACCTCCTTCATGTTTGGATTCAATCTTCTTTGTGGTTGTACACAAGGCTTATATACTTCTTCCATAAGTATTTTGTGAGTACAAAAAGAAGGATCTATCCCATTAATATCTAAGATTCCCCACGTAATGGCTTTTTTATGGGATCTTAAGACCTTTAAGAGTTTACATTTTTGTAGAGTGGATAGGGAAGAGGAGATAACCACCGAGAGTTTGTCATCTCCTTGAAAAGGCGTATTCTAAATGATCTGGTAGTGCTTTTAACTCCACTTTAGGTGGCTTGTCCACCGAGGGTTTCAACCTATTTTCTAGAATTTTCCATTCTAAAGGCTCGATTGGATCCTTTCTTGGGTAGAAAGAGATGGCTAGCACCTCTTTAGCCTCGTCCCCTTCTTCGTTGTCGATCTAATTGCGATGAGGATCTAAGGTGTCATCTAATTGTTCTTGCACCATTTCGTCAGTGTGATCGGCGAAGTATAGACAATCGTCTTGAGATGAGGCGAATTTCATAGATTTTCCTATGTTAAAGGTGACCCTTTCTTCACCAACCCTTAAGCTTAACTTCCCATCGTATACATCGATGACTACGCGGGCCGTGGCAAGGAATGGTCGTCCTAAGATGATTGGGACCGATGCATCCTCGTCCATTTCTAGGATTACGAAATCAATTGGGAAAATGAACTTGTCTATCTTAACTAATAGGTTTTCACATATACCTATCGGATACTTAATTGACCTATCAGCGAGCTGAATACCCATCTTGGTAGGTTTCAGTTCTGAAATGCCCAATTTTAGGAAAAGGGAGTGTGGCATGAGATTAATGCTTGCTCCTAAGTCTGCCAAGGCATTTTTACTGGCATTGTTCCGATAAGACATGGTAATGTGAAACTTCCAGGATCTCCCTTCTTTGGGGGTAAGTTCTTTTGGATAGTGGCTAAACATTCTTCACTCAGGGTAACAGAGGAGGCAGCACTCTTTAATTTTTCTTTGTTAGAAAGTAGATCTTTGAGAACCTTAGATCCTTTTGGCATTTGATTCAAAGCTTCTAGGAATGGAATATTGATATTTATATGCTTAAAGATTGATAAGAACTTCTCCCGCTCATCGTCCTTCTTCTGTTTCCTTAGTCGAGATGGGAAAGGAATGTTAGATGATTTAGAATGATAGTGGAGGGGGGGTGACAAAGGGTTTTTGGGTTCAGAGTGTTTGGGTTTTCTTTTCATTAGGTACCCCATTTTCAACAGTTATTTCATTAGTCACTATGGGCGCAGAGTTTGGGTGGTTGGTGTATGGAGGGTCACGCGTGGTGGTTTCAGATCTAATTATAATGGCAAGGGTGGGTTCCTTGTAGATGTTTTGTCATCGAGGGTGGAGAGGATTTGGGAGAATTTCTCATGCATGTCGTTTCGTTGTTGATGTAGCATTTCCCCGAGCCCTTTTAAATGATACTTCTTCTCCATCATGAAATTGTCCATTTCATCCTAATCACCTTCAATTCACCATGGTAAGCAAGAAAATAAGATAAGAAGATAAATATAAAAGAGATGAACTAGAGAGAGAAAGTAGAGAGAAGGAGATAGAGAGAGAAACAAGATGGCTAATTAAACTTATATGAGAAAATACAAATGAACCAACCAACACCCTTTTCCTTGGTGGAAAAAGGTTTATATACCCTAGTGAGCCGTGGGCTTTCCTAGGTGGGATGGGCTCGGGATTGACTTGGGCTTAAGCCCGATACACATACAAGATTAGATTAAGTCACGAGCCCGTTTCTCGTTTCAAGCATATTACAACATATATTAAATAAAGACCGAAGCTTCCTCGTTGAGTGACTGAGCTTCCTTGTTCGACTCAATATTTTGAGGCTAATAATCTCCCCCGAAGCGAGGTCTTAAACCTTGAAACGAGCTTCCTTGTTTGACTTGATATTTTGAGGCTAACAATCTCCCCCGAAGCTTGGCTTCTGATAGATTCCGAGCTTCCATGTTCACAGTCATAACATGGTCTTGGAATTCTTGAGATTGCTTTGACATTGAGTTATTGAGTCTTGTTCTTGGTCTTTATCTTTGTTGTAGGCTTGTCCTTCATGCTGTGTGATCTTTGATCTTAAGCCTTTTTTCTTTTTGACTTTGTCTTTTGTTCTGAGATCTTTAAATCTTTTCCTTGTTTGTCTTTATCGTCTTTTCCATCTTGCGATCTTGTGTCTTAACCAACATGCTCATACTTTGCATCATCTTGAAAGCTTGCTAACAATCTCCCTTGATAGACTTGACATCTTAGAGGAAGATCTTGTATATTAGAGTTTGCGGAAGTCTTTGTCATTAATTCTTGAGCTTTCTTGATTCTTGAATCTTGATGCTTATAGTATGTCTTTGTAGTTTGAGCTTGAGCATGTGGTAATGAATTCGACTCTGCTAGAATGAGGTGTCTCCATCTCCATCTTTATATGAATCCTAAAATAAAACAGTCAGCAATAAAGCTTGTGGATGAATATGACTTTGTCATTAGCCTGGATTTGGTTGGATTAACCTTTAGTTCCGTGAGGACCAACCTGTGATCAGGTAGATTCAATTTAGAAGAATATCTGTTAGCCTCAATTTATTGAGTCGAACAAGGAAGCTCGGTCACTCTACGATGGAGCTTCGGTCTTTAATTAGTTAAACGTTGTAATAGGAAAGTATCGGGAATCGGGCTCGATAGTTAATCTAATATTGTATATGTTTCGGGTTTAATCCCAAGCAAAACCCGAGCCCGGGTCCTAGTTAAATATCCCGCGCGTACCTTTAACGTGACGGGGTATATAAGCTTTTTCTTCTTTAGAAAAAGTTAGTTGTTTCATTTCTAAATAATCTTTTCCTTTTCCAAAATTCTCTCATCTCTCTCTCTCTCTTCTTTCTCTCTCTAAAACAACTCACCTCTCTTTCTCATTTCTAGTTCTAATTTCGTGTTTGATTCTATGAAGTGAAGTGTTAACGGGATCCTACAATTGGCATCAGAGCTACGTGTGGATTCGTGGTTGATTCGTGTGGTAAAACAAGCTCAAATTTCGTGGCTTATTTTGGTTCTAAAACCCCACGACTCAAAATTCACTTTTGGGC
>BQNB010057257.1:0-35274 GCA_026074375.1 Tanacetum coccineum | reverse complement strand
GAACAAAGATATTTTGGATAAGCTATAACTACGAAATTAAGAAGCAACAAATAATGATAATTAAGCAAGAAAACAAATTTTAAATCTAAAAAAAACTAAAATTTCACTAAATAAAGAAAAATTCCTAAAATTATTGAAAACTAAAAGCCCTAATTTTTATCTTTTTATAAAAGTTTAATTAAACTAATTAAAAATCAAACCTAAATACTAATTAAAATTAATAAACTTAATTAAAAACTTAACTAAGGATTAACGGTGCAAAAAGGAAAAGGACTAACGGGGAACTAACTGAAAAACAATTAAATTGAAAAGTTACACTTTCTATCCTGAGAATCTATCCCGATAACAAACTAAGTCCAATAAGCATTCGAAATTTTAAAGAACTTAAAATGAAAAACTCAAAGAAGCAAAGTTGTAGAGGGAGACAGGGGGAACAACTTTAACAAAAGCACTATAATCTGAAACTCAAAGATAAGCTCTAAAAAGAGCTTATTAATAAGCTGTTACAGAAAGGAGGGTTTAACCCTTGGTTTTAGAAAATAAGCTATAAAAAACTCAAAACTAGTTCAAAATGAAAAAGGAAAGAAGTTCTAAAGAGCTTATGATATGCTTAATCTATAAATGAAAAGAAATTAAAGCTAGAAGCGCTTTTAAACTACTGAAATTAAGCATGAACTAAGCAAACTCAGGAAATAAGCAAAAGAGAACAAGTTTCAAATGAGCTTAAAGGCTTAAAAAGCTAAACTAAACTCTAAAACTTTCAGGACTTATAAAACTACTTATAATCTATCTAATTAAGCTAGAAAATATAGATCCATAAGCTAAATTATCAAATTTAAATCCTAAAGTTTCTAAGTACTGTTTTTGGCTTTTTAACTTTTTGACAGCAAAAATAAGCTAAGATAATAAGCTAGAAAATGAAATTAAAGACTTAAACTATATTAAGCTATATTAAAACTTAAATCCTACTGAATTTAATAAGCTAAATCTTTAAAATTACTTATCTAAACTAAGCTATGAACACAGCAGTACTAACTGAGGTTAGTACTGCTAGTGTAAAATCAAGGGTGCACTAAACCAAACACTACTTAACCATCATGACAGAGTTTGAGAAAGGCTTTTTAAAGAGAAATCTAATGAACAAATCCTAAATACCAGATAAAAACTTAGCTTAAAACAAACTTAATAATCATGATTAAACAACTGAATAAGCTTTAATCTAAGATCTTAACTAATTAAACTAATATTTTTGGATTTTATGAGTTTTTATGACAGAAATTGATAACTAAAGATCTATAACTACTTAAGCAAAAACAGATGAAAACACATAACTAAATAGCACTAGAAGAGATATTTAAACACTAATAAGCAAATAAACAGATCTAAACAAAGCAAGCAATAATATCAAAATTTAAAACTAGAATTTAAAGGTAAATGAAAGAGAAACTTACAAACTCCTCTAGCTAAACAAGAGGAACCAATTAAGGCAGCTACAAGCTCTCTAGCTTATGAATAAGCTAGAGTATAAGTCCTTGGGATCTCTTCCAAGGTAAGATCCCCTTCCAAAAGCTTAGATACAATAAGATCCATAATAGGTTTAACTGATTTAAGGTTTAGATAAGGTTAATACTGAATGCAAACAGCTCTATTTCAGCTTATAGACTGAAAGAGCTTTTGAGTAGCTTATTAGCTTATGAGACAATATGGCTTATTAAGAGAGCTTATGACTTTAAATGAGAGCTTAGAAAACGGAATTTAAAACATTAAAAACTGAATTTCATTGATTAAAGAAGCTGATTACATTACTTGAAAAAGGAAAATTACATAAAATAAAAACACGAATTTAAGCTAAACAAAATTACTAAAAACTAGATAAAAAGAAAAGACTAGATAAAAAACGGATTTCTTGTGTGTGTGAGAATGAGCCTTTTTATAGTGCCCAGCTGAAGCTTCTAGGACCTCTAGCCCTGCTCTCCAATCTTCAATCTCTGCCATTCATTTAATCAATCATTTGATCATCAATTGTGGCCGTTTGATCAAGATGTGGACACCTGAGGATTGCCAGCGTGTCATTCCCTTGATGTGACGTTTGTGTTAGTTTTGTGAGTGATTTAGCACAAAAACCCACCACTATTTGTGCTTCTTTACTTGATGATGTGGCTCTTCTTTGATTAAAGACTGATTTGACCCTGGGTTTGTGATGTAGACCTCTTGAATTGACTTAATCACCCTCTAATTTCTATTTGCCCCTTGTTTTACCATGGGGGTGAAACTGGGGGAGACGATGAATAGTAAAAGGGGTTCCCGCTCCTTTTTTTAACAGTTAAAACTGTTGTAGTTTGAGAAGTTAACACATTTGGCCCTTCTCTTTCTTTCCTCTTTTTCAAGTTATAAATAACTTTCGGAAATTGCAAGATTGGCCCTTGAAGATGAAAATTGGCTAAGGCTTTGGTCTTTTGGGGCTTCGGCTTTGTACTCTTTTGATTCTCGTGTCCGTGTTTGCTCACTTTTGACTGTTTTCTTGTGATTTTTGACTTATCCATACCTGCATACACAAAACATAAATACAAGCATATTTTTGCCATTTTTGGTCTGTTTTGGGTTTAATTGGGTTATTTTAGGTACAAACGGACATGTGTATTTTACACATATCAAAATTCCCCAAACTAAACGATTGCGTGTCCTCACGCAATATCACATGCCTTATAACCAAATACCTTGAAAATTCCCAAACTAAACCCTTGAAAAGTAGCAAAGATTTTTGATTGAGAAAATTAAAAGATCACAAGTTATAAAACACCCGACTTCCCATTTTCAAAGATTTTCTCTTTTTTATGATTTTTCTTGATAATTAACTATCTAACTATAACTTATTTGTGTTGACGTAATGTATTGTTTTCATTACCTCATTGGTAACTTTGAGGATCATAGAACAAAAAGCACAATTAAGTGTCTAAAAGATAACTTCATCATCCCCGATTTTTCACTTCTCCCATGCTAAGCTTAAAAACAAGATCATTGTTAAATAGACAAGCATACACTAAACGTACTCCATAAATACCCCTAATTGTGTACTTACTTTTCTCCCGCAAAATCTACTTTTGTATCTCAGATTTACTTAAGTCATATACCCAAGGCGCTTAAGACTTTTGTTTCGATACTTTATTAATTCAGAAAATAAAGTGTAATGGTAAGAACGCAATAATTAGCTCCTAGCCCTTTTCAAAAGATCAAATGCAATCAAGATTAAAGTCCACATCGAGGCGACCAAAATTTGGCTTTTATTAGGCTACTTAGAGAAGGCACCATTCATGTCATATACCCGAAGGCTCTTTAAGACAAGAATGAACCAATCTTATTTGCACCATATACCCTTAGGCTCTTTAAGGCACAAAACAAGACAAAAATTAAGCAACATTATTATTCCTCAGTCCTTTAGTAGGCTACAACATCGGCCACGCCCCGAACAAGATGTAGCAAACAATTTCACTTTGATTATATAAGTAAAACCGGATGGCCTTTTATCTCGTAGCCACATCGATATCGAGTCGACAAGAGGTTATCTACTTATTATGACACAGGACTCTACTATATGAAAACTTCACATCGGCCACGCCTCCGACACGATGAAGTAATCTGGCAGAGATACTTATTTATTATTATTTTTGTATTTTTTAAGCCAAATTAAGTATTCCTGATGTGTACTCATCCTAATCACAAAGGAACTAAAGAAAACTTCTATTAACTAATTATTAATCAAAAAACCATACAACTTTATTTATTAAACATTCATATAAAAGTGAAACAAGCTAATGGGAGAAAAAGCCACAATTAAAACTTATGAGCTTGAAAGAAAACCAACTATTCACATTTAGCATTCATATTATAATAACACTATCATTTCTTGTTCTTCACAAAAGAAATTTTGCAAATGCTTAGCCTATATAAAATCCAACTTGGCATATTTAAAATCTACTTGAGATTAGCACAAGCTTTCATTTACTAATGATTCAAGTCTTGCATGTTTAAAGTCTTCTTGAGACTAGCACAAACTATCATCATTAATTGTTAAGGAAGAAAGCTAGAACTCAACACGTACAATCGGGTCAAAAATTACTTTTTATTCTTACCAACGGAAAACCTACATTTTTGTCTTAACACTTTTTTTTTTTGATTGATTAAAAATTTAAAATTTTTGCTATTTTTTGTGGGAAAACGGGTACGTGAGAACAAAACAATAAGCAAGTAACATCAAATCGATAGATTCCCTCCCCAAACTAAAACGAAACATTGTCCTCAATGTTTAAGTTGGGACTCTACGAAAATCTAAGCCGTTTATGAAGTATGCAAAGATAAACGTTAATCGATTATGATGAAAGGATATGGATCTCCCCAAACTAAATTTACACAAAGGATGAGAAGCTCGAGTAGAACGGGAAACAACACCGGACACGAGAGGCTTCTAAAATTTGTTGGGAGAATCCTGCAAAAATCACAACAAACAAACAACAAACATCGAGAAATCGGAAAGAGAACAAGCCTCTCTCAACACAACACATTAGATAATAAAATATAAATGATAAGCATGGGGTGAACTCCCACGAAGCGGCTTTGTTTTTGATCACCGAGTCGCAAGCTCGACTCGATCCCTGAATTCAGTTGTCCTTAGGGAAAGTCTGGAGTCCTAATTTCATCACATAGAAGTCCTTTTCTTCTAATACCTCTACCTATAACCTTACCATCCTTAGTAATTTCACTATCATGTTACTCTACACTTATTATCACATATTTGTCCTACACTTAGCAAGTTAAATCTTAAGTTACTTACATGTTCTACATTATCTATTTTGAGAGAGTCATTCGAAATAGTACATTTGCCAATGATGTTACCGCGAAGATTGCTACCAAAAATAACATTACCTCTGTTGTATGCCATGTAGCTTGAGAAGATCTTTCGGTTACCCATCATGTGTTTAGAGCATCCGCTATCCTTTATCCACTCATCGGGTTCCAAGTCGACTCCAAGGCATATCTATTTATATAAGACAATAACTCAAACATTTGGTCCCCAATATTATGGTCCAAGTTGTTATTTCTCAACATCCGTCTTGCATTTGAATGTAATTGGTGGGATGTTGCAAAAGAGACACATTTCTCATGGCATAACTTTGACGTTGGAAATTGTTCCAAGTTATGGGAAAACCATGAGGTTGGTTTTGTCGACCAACATTCCTTTTTGGTTACGGTGTCATAAAACAAGGATAACTAATATTGACTCTTCTAGGTGGTGGAGTTTTTGATCTAAAGTTTGGTTTTGAAAATCCAACTTCGGGTTTTAACGATGGCTTGTAAAATCGTTTAACTTCATTATCACTAGCAACTGGAACTTTAAAACTTTGTTTACCAATTATATGTTTTTGGTCTCGGACCCAAATAGATTTAAAAAAGAAACCAATTTCTAGAACCATGGTGAATAGACCAGCGTCCCATAATGCTTTGGGGGCCGCCTCTGCTATATGAGGGCCACCCTTATTTAAGGGACCTCCACCAGGGGACGTTTCTTTTTGAGATTTCACAAATTTTATTTCCTTAGTTCCACTAGTTGATGCTTTTAGTGAATTGAATCCCAAACCTAATTTATCTTAGGAAGGATTTTTATGATTACTAACAATTTCATTTAGCAATGGTGTACACTTTTTTAAATTTGTTAGATTAAGTAGTGATATGTGTGAAAACACAAAATATTCCATTTTTATATAAAAAATAACACAACGTAAAAGACAAAATTGTGCTTAAAATGCTTGTATATTGCTTGTTTTGATGTACGGAAATAGCAAATTCGCAAGAAAACGGTCAAAACTGGGAAACACGGACACGGAACGGATAGAGGTACATGAGCCAGAGAATGCTTTCGAAGTCAATCAATTCGAACCATTGGTCAACATTGGTCAACTACAAGAAGACAAAAACCCTCAAATTACCCAAATCAGCCCCTCAAATAAACCAAATTGCAAAAATGGTCCCTAAGCCCTAACGGTGTTAACTCTTTAATATATAAAGAGTTAACACTCGTTATCTCTTATTATAACCCAAACCTAAACCTGTTAACCTTACCCAGGCCCAATCTTTATATAAAGTCCAAGACAAACAAAATTTAACTCGGGTCAAAAGAAATTTAACGCACCCTTATAAGTAAAAAGGCGCGAAATATTGTTGTTACTGTTTATCTTCTTCGTCGATTTACCTAGCCTCAAAATAAGGGGTAAATGCAATTGAGTACCGTGGATATGCAATTCAAGTGACAAGGTCCAAGCTGGCACAAGAATACGTCATCTAAGGCTCTCATTGGCTAAAACCCAAAAGGTCTGACACGCAAGATATGGAAAGAAGCACACGAGGACATGGAATTTTGCACTAAAATGAGTACAAAAGAAGCACACAAGGTCTGACACACGGAATGCCATGTTGGCAATCCGTGTGATCAAATCTAATCCCAACAACAAAATTTGAAATCTAATGATTAAAGATGAAGGAAGGGCCAGGATTAAGGGGAGCGTATAACAACCAGAAGGCCTAGAAGCATCATTTGGCAGCTATAAATACAAGCTCACTCCTCACACATATCATCTCTTTTTCCCTGCATTTTTTTAGGTTTAAGTAAGCTTTGTAATTTTTGGGTAAAAGTATTTTCCATTTTAGCTCTTGTAATTTTTAATTTTTAAGTCCCTTGTAACATATTTTGGATTATTAATAGAATTAAAATTTCAGTTTTCACAATCTGTTTTTTACTTTAAAGCTTTTATATAACTCAAATGTTTTTAGTTACTGTTACATAAGCTCTAATAAGCTCATCATAAGCTCTCTGAGTCTATAAGCTCAGATTGAGCTCAAATAAGCAATCTAATTTACTCAAACCCTTAAAACTAGCCTAATACTTTTGCTAAATGGAAATAAGCTATTTGGATGATAAGCTTACAATGGAAGAGCTTATAGGACTTTACTAGCTTATCCTTGTGATAAGCTAGAGCTTGTAGACAGCTCTTTGAGCTTATTTAGCCTTTGTTTAGCTAAGGCCTTTGTAAGTCTTCTTTTATCTTCACTGTCTTTAATTTTCTAGTTTGAATCTGCTTATTAAGCTTATCTACTTGCTTATTTGTGCTTATAATTGATTTTTATATCTTATTAGTTATGTTTGATCATCTGTTTTTAATTTCTATAGCTTAGATCTTAGTTTTTCCTAATTTGTCTTAAATATCTATAAAAATCTAAAAATAAGTAGCATAGTTGGTAGCTTAATGATTCTGGCTTATTTGATTGTTGTTAAATGTTCATAAGGTCTGTCATAAGCTGTTTGATATCTGGTAGATAAGTGTTGTTCATTGATTTTAAATTTTCAAGGCTTAAATATGATTTTTGAAAAATTAAGGGGTGTTTGGCATAAGTGTAAAATGGGTCAGTTTGGTTTCAAGTATGGGTTAAGGTCATTGGTACTTATTTCATAAGCTGAAGTTAGCAATTTTAGTCAAGTAAGTTTTGATTTTAAGGTTTATATTTCAAATATTAAGATTATAGGAGTGAATATGTGAGCTGTGGTCTAAGCTCTTAAGTTCTTAGCTTTAATAGCTATGATCTCTTCTAAAATGATTTGTTGCTATAAATGATCTTTTCCTAGTGTGTTAATGGCATTGGAAACATAGCTTAAGGACTGCACCATTTAAAATTGAGTATTGGATCTAGTTCCTGCCAACTGCATCAGCAGTTTTATAGTGCAAACAGCCTTTTTCTAGCTTAATTTTCAATAGGTAAAAATGTTTTTAGCTTTTGGAATTTTGTGCACAAGTAGATTATAGGCTAAAGTAGATAGGTTAGGGCTTATTTTTGTTTAAAAATCTATACTTTAGTTTATCTGTTTTATAGCCTGCATTTTAGTTCCTATCTTTTCATAAAAAAAATAGAGTATTTTGCATAAACAAGTTTTTCAATTAGATTTTTCTCAGCTTAAATGAAGTTCAAAATACTTTTTGAGAACTGTTTTAAGTAGTCTTTAGGATAAGCTCTAAGTAGGTATAAGCTGTTTTGGTTGAAGTTCTTGTTAGTTAGCTTAATTTTAAGCTCAAAGTCTGCCTAGGGTCTGTTTGGTTTGTAGTTTTCATATTAAAGCTTATTTGGATTTTCAGCTCATATTTTGCTTTCTTTTGCTTATTTCTTTCTAAACCTGCTTATTAGGTTTGTCTTAGGTTAGTAGTAGCTTATTTGGTCCTTGCCTTAGCTTATTTCTGCTTGTTAAGTTCTAAAATTTTATAAAAAAAACCAAAAAGAAGTAGTTAAGCATTTCTGTATTAAAAAGCCTCTTTTCAGCTTTAGAAAAGTTTCTTTCACAAAAGTTGTTAGTTTCTAGCTTATTTACAACTTTGTTTTTATAAGTTTTCAAAAAAAAGGGAAGATGGAAATCGGGGGTGAGCAAGGCTCGAACCCCCGACCTCAACATCCTCAACCTTTATAAACGCCTCACACCACACACCTCTAACCAACGTGCCCTGGGGTCTTTTTCGTTATAGCTTTACAAAATTTAATATTTGTATACGATTTACCATTTTAGCTTTATAAGCTGTTTAAGCTTATTTCGTAGCTTATTCGTTAAGTTGTGACCACGAGCTTATTTTTCCTAGGTCCCTTTTAGTTCAAGCTATTTTCCATAATTTTTTCAGAATTTTATAATTAGTGTTAGTAATTTTTAAACATCTATTTTATATAAAAATTTAAAAAATCATAAAAAATAGAAAAATAATCAAAAAAATATAACTCTTTTTTAGAAAATTATCTTTTATCATATAGTTTCTAGGAAAAATAGTTTTGTTTCCGTAGGGTTAAAATTGCAAAATTTCTATTTTTAAAGAACGGGATTCGTTCCCGTTCAAGTTTTTCGTGTTTTTAAGCTCATTTCAATTTTGTTTTTGTTCTAGTTTTCTTTAAACTTACTTTTTAGTCAATTAGAGTCTATTAAAAGAGAAAAATTCATTTTGTATTTTGGAAATTTAGATTTAACTACCATTTAGGGTTTCCATTTTGCGTTTTAGTTTAGAGTTTAATTTCCCGTTGTTAAAGTTAAGTTTAATTGTCCTTTAATTTGCTCACTTTTAGGATTTTAGAAAACAAACCATCTTTGAACCAATTCAAATCATTGTCCAAACAACAAACGTGGTCTCAATTTCATAAATCTTCGAGGAATAAGACCCGGTAATCATACTTTCCGGTTAATATACGTATTATATTATATATATAATTGTGAGAATTTTCCTTTCTTCCTTTGTCCTCAAGGGTAGTTTGGTAATTTTCTATTATATTTTTATATTACTTGTATAGAATCTGCTATCAAGCAATATTTTTGGGCGCCGTTACCGGGTATATGTGATTAGTGATTCTCTCGTTTGAAGTTTGTCGATCGTGATTTGGAGAACCTTTCGTTTTCGAAAGTTACGCTTTTAAGAAAATCAAAAATATAAAAATAATAAAAAAGTAAAAAATATTTTTCTTTTCTTTTTAGTATAAGTAAAAGATAAAAACAAAAAAGACAAAAATATTTGCTTTTCAAATTTTTATATAAAAAGTTACAAAGTTGGTAAAAGAACACCAACAAATAATACCTTCAATTGAGGTATTATCCATCAATAAGTTCCCAACTCGAATAAAAGATTTAAAAACTTACCATTTGTGTCACTTACGAAATACGGCTCACCTTAAAATGTAAATTTTTTAGAGCTACGTGAAGTAAGTTTGATTATTTGGTTCAAGTTGTCTATCTCGTTGTCCGTTAAAAATTAGATTGTGAATAAACTTTTTGAAAAAACCAAAAATATTTTTTATTATTTTTCTATTTTCTTTAAATAGTGCATGCGCACTAGACGTTCTAATTATCCTAATAATTCAAACGTCACAATTCCAAGACGTCGGAGAAAACAAGTTTCTAACATAGTCGAACCCGAGATTCGAACTATTGTTGCACCAATGGCAGAACGTACCATGGAAGAGCTACTCCGAGCACCCACGGAAGGGTACGGAGAAGCTATTGTTTTACCAGAAATCAATGCAGATCATTTTGAGATTAAGACGAATTTGCTTCAATTGGTTCAAGCGAACACCGTTTACGTGTCGTGGAGAAAAAAGTAGATCCTCAGCCATAAATAATAGTTTCAAAGGATAACCTAGACCTTTACTATTTAGGAATGTGCCTAAAGATGGGAATTTTTCTTAAAAACTATGATGTTTCCATATTCGCTCGAGGGAGCCGCTAAAACTTGGTACGAGAAAGAACCACCAAATTCAATCTTGACTTGGGAGGATCTCGTTACCAAATTTGTGAATCAATTTTTCCCTCCTTCGAAAACCACTCACTTAAAGAATGAAATTTCTCGATTTACACAAAAATTTGAGGAAACTTTTAGTGAAGCATGGGAACGATTTAAGGAGTTGCTTAGAGCTTGTCCCCATCACGGATTTACGGAGTTAACTCAAGTTGATACCTTTTACAACGGTTTAAACGAGAATGAACAAGACTCCTTAAATGCCGCGGCGGGTGGAAATCTTTTGAGTAAAACGACTAGAGAGGCTTTAAACATAATTGAGAATAAATCAAAAGTTCGTTATTCACGTAATAGATCAAATGCTTCTAGGATGAATGCTACTTCTAGTAAAACGGATGAGAGAATTGATAAGCTTGCAGATCAACTTTCGACCTTAGTCGAAATTGTTTCTAAGAAAGTTGTCACTCCCGCTCCGGTTAAAGCGGTTGAGGAAACTTGCGTTACTTGTGGTGGTGCCCATTCTTGGTATAATTGTCCGGCTACCGATAACAATCAGGCTAGTGTTTGTGCGACCACGGGAACTTACAATCAAGTTAACCCTCCAAACCGTGTTAGTAATCAAATGGCACCACCAGGTTTTGCTCCGGTGCAAAACAATGGTCAAAATAGGTTTAATCAAAATCAAGTTCAAGGGAATAATTTTCGGGGAAATAATTTTCATGGAAATCAAGGTTTTCAAGCTCAAAATAATCATGCTCCAAATTTTCAAAACCAAGGATTTCAAAACCAACCTTTTAAAGTGCGTAATCATCAAGTTCAATAAGAGATTTCAAATGATTTTTCAAGTTACAAGAGGAATAATGATCAGATGTTAAGGAACATGCAAAATCAAATCAACTCGTTGAAAGGAGACCTTAAGAATGAAATTCAAAACACGATAAAATCTCAACAAGCCGTCATGATGAATCAACAAACTACTTTTCAAAATAATTTGCAAAACATGATTTGTGGATTGTTTCAAAACCAAGCCTCAACTTCGGGTACTCTTCCGAGTAATACCATTCCAAACCCGAAGGGTGAGATGAAAGCGATCACTACTCGAAGTGGTGTTGCTTACGAGGGACCCTCGATTCCTACTAATCCTTCTCCTAAAAAGGTAGTGGAACGAGAAACCGAGGAGACAACGGATAAAGAGCAAACAAATTTCCAAGGAAGTACCGCTCAAATCCCACCTCCGGTTATCCCCATTTCTATTCCGGAACCCGATGTTCCGAAGACTTTGCCTAAAACCACTCCCATTCCGGAATCCGATATTCCGAAGAGTTTACCTAAGCCAAATATTCCATATCCTTCACGACGTGATGATCAAAAGTCCCGTGACAAAGCTTCGAATCAAATGGAGAAGATCTTCCAAATCTTTCAAGATTTACCTTCGACATTAGCCGATCTTGGCGCAAGCATAAATCTTATGCCACTTTCTATTTGGAAAAAGCTTTCCCTACCGGAACTTACACCAACTCGGATGACTTTAGAGTTAGCGGACCGATCAATTACCTATCCTAAAAGACTCGCCGAAGACGTTTTTGTCAAAGTTAGGAAATTTCATTTTCCTACCGATTTTGTTGTTGTCGATTTCGAAGCCGATCCTCGAGTACCTCTCATACTTAAGAGATCCTTTTTGATGACTGGTCGTGCTTTAATTAATGTTTATGGAGAAGAAATAACCCTTCGGGTTGATAACGAAGCCATCACTTTTAATCTAGATCAAACCACGAGATACTCCTCTACAAATGACAAGTCGGTAAACCGAATTGACATTATTGATGCAGTTTGTGAGGAGTATGCTCCGAAATTACTAGGATTTCCTAATTCTTCGGGTGGCAATCCCACCCCGACGTCTGAGCCGTTTACTTCCAAATTCATTTTGGAAGAAATCGAAGCTTATCTTAAGGATGATTCGATTTCACCAGAAATTGATCATGCCGATTGCAATCCGGAGGAAGATATTTGTTTGATCAAAAAATTGTTAAATAATGACCCATTTCAACTTCACCGATGGACTTAAACAAAGTAAGTGACCGAGGAAAAAAATCATCAATAGAAGAACTCCGAAATTAGAGTTAAAAGAATTACTCATCTCACTTAGAATATCTATTCTTGGAAGAAAACGACAAGTTACATGATTATTGCAAAAGTTTAAAAAATGATGAAAAAGATGCTCTCTTAAAGTGCTCAAATCTCATAAAAGGGCCATTGCTTGGAAAATCACGACATCAAAGTATCGACCCTCATTTTTGTACACACAAAATCTTGATGCGATGATGATTATAAACTAACGGCTCAAAGTTCCCCCCCCCCCCAAAGACTGGGTTTAAACCCAAAAATTCACGAGGTAATAAAAAAGGAGGTCTTAAAACTTCTTGATGCCGGAATGATTTACCCGATCTCTGACAGCCCATGGGTTAGTCCAGTGCATTATGTTCCCAAGAAAGGAGGAATAACCGTTGTTGCTAATGAATAAAATAAATTAATTCCGACACGTTTAGTTATCGGGTGGAGAGTTTGTATCGACTATAGGAAATTAAATGAAGCGACTCGAAAAGATCATTTTCCATTGTCGTTTATGGATCAAATGTTAGAAAGATTAGCCGGAAATGAGTTTTATTGTTTTCTAGATGGATTTTCAGGGTATTTCCAAATACCAATAGATCCCCAAGACCAGGAGAAAACTACTTTCACATGCCCATATGGAACTTTCGCGTACCGTCGCATGCCATTTGTTTGTATAATGCTCCTGGTACTTTTCAACGGTGTATGATGGCCATATTCCATGATATGATCGAAAAGACTATGGAAGTGTTTATGGATGATTTCTCGGTTTTTGGGGATAGTTTTGATTCGTGCCTCTCCAATTTAGAAAAGATGCTAAAACGGTGTGAAGACACGAATTTAGTTCTTAATTGGGAGAAGTGCCACTTTATGTGTAGAGAAGGAATTGTGTTAGGGCATAAAATTTCAAAGTCAGGAATTGAGGTTGATCGTGCTAAAGTCGATGTTATCGCTAAGCTCCCTCACCCGACTACCGTTAAAGGTGTTAGGAGTTTCTTAGGTCATGCAGGTTTTTACCGACGATTTATCCAAGACTTTTCTAAGATTGCTAGACCAATGACTCACCTTCTTGAGAAGGAAACACCGTTTGTGTTTTCTAAGGATTGTATTGATGCTTTTTAGACTCTTAAAAAGAAGCTTACCGAAGCTCCAATCTTAGTTGTCCCGGATTGGAACCTACCTTTCAAACTCATGTGTGATGCAAGTGATTTTGCAATTGGTGCGGTTTTAGGACAACGAAAGATGAAGCACTTTCAGCCTATACATTATGCTAGTAAGACAATGACAGAAGCTCAAATTCATTACACTACCACGAAAAAGGAAATGATTGATGTTGTGTATGCTTTTGAAAAGTTTCGGCCATACTTGTCTTACCAAAAGCATAGTGGTATACGGAGACACAACGGCTTTTAAAGTACCACATGAACAACAAGACGCTAAGCCGAGGTTGCTCCGGTGGGTTCTTCTCCTACAAGAATTTAATATCACCATCCGTGATAAAAAAAGGAAGTAAGAACCTTGCGGTAGATCATTTATCTAGACTTGAGAATCCTCATAAGGATGTGTTAGAAAACAAAGACATAAATGAACATTTTCCTTTAGAAACTCTTGGAGTTATTTCTAGTGAAAGTACCCCATGGTTTGCGGACTATGCAAATTACCATGCGAGGAATTTTATCATCAAAGGAATGTCAACTCAATAAAAAGGAAGCTTTTCCAGATGTAGAACATTAATTTTCTGGGACGATCCCTATCTTTTTCGTACTTGTGCGGATCAAATCATTCGAAGGTGTGTGCATGGGCAAGAAGCTTTTGAAATCCTCAAAGCTTGTCATGAAGGACCCACCGGGGGCCATCATAGTGCCAATCTCACCGCTCGAAAAGTATTTGATGCCGGTTTCTTTTGGCCTACCATATATCGAGATGCCCATACGATGATCAAATCTTGTGATACGTGTCAAAGACAAGGCAAAATTTCACAACGGATAAGATGCCTCAAAATGCTATCCAAGTTTGTGAAATCTTCGATGTATGGGGTATTGATTTCATGGGACCATTTCCTTCTTCACATGGGAATAAATACATTCTTACAGCCGTTGATTATCTTTCAAAATGGGTTGAAGCAAAGGCGCTCCCCACAAATGATGCTAGAGTTGTAGTTAAGTTTTTGAAATTCCCTTTTTGCCCGATTTGGAACACCTAGAGCTATTATAAGCGACCATGGGACCCATTTTTGTAATGATCTATTTGCTAAAGTAATGTCTAAGTATGGGGTCACACATCGTCTAGCTACCGCTTATCACCCTCAAACGAGCGGTCAAGTGGAGGTGTCCAATCGAGGTTTAAAACGTATTCTAGAAAGGACGGTTGGAGAAAACCGTGCCTCATGGTCTGACAAACTAGATGACGCTTTGTGGGCATTTCGTACTGCTTTTAAGACACCGATTGGTTGTACAGCCTTACAAGTTAGTATACGGAAAGTCTTGCCATTTACCTATCGAGTTAGAGCATAAAGCATATTGGGCTTTGAAACATGCTAACTTCGATCTTAAAACCGCGGGTGATCACCGTAAGCTTCAACTTAATGAACTTAATGAGCTTCGTGATCAAGCTTACGAGAATTCTTTTGATTTTTATAAAAGAGAGACGAAGAAGCTCCACGACTCAAAGATCCAAAACCGCATTTTCAGTGTTGTGATCGAGTTTTACTCGTCAACCTCGTCTTACAGATATTCTCAGGAAAGCTTTAACACACGTTGGTCCAGGACCCTTTCACCACATCCAAAGTTTTTTCCATACGAACCATTGAGTTATCTCAACTCGATGGTCCAAACTTTAAGGTGAATGGTCATCGTGTGAAGCATTACTTCGGAGGGGACTTACCACCCAAGGTAGTCCAAGATCTCCACACTCTCTCCAAGGACGAATGAATTCGGGAATCGAGTTAAAGCCTATGTGAACTCGTTACCAAAAATAAAGCAGCTTCGTGGGAGGCACCCCATGCTTATCCTTCTATCTTTTTTTTCTTTGTGAATGTGAGGAGGCTTGTACTCTTTCGATTCTTGTTGTTGTTTGTACTTGTGATTGTTTGCAGGATTGACCCAAATTTTTTGAAGACGTCTCGTGGTCGTGTTTTAAATAATCCCGTTTTCACTCGAGCTTCCTAGCCCTTGGCTTGCCATTAGTTTTGGGAATTCCGATATCCCTAAAGATTATTAACCATACTATCATTATAGCACAACCTAATAAACGGCTAAGATTTTTGTGATACTTTCTTCATGTTTTGAGTTTTATGCAATCGACCTTTTGAGTTCTAGTTAGGGGATTTTAAGTCTAGGCTTGGAAACATTGAGGACAATGTTTAATTTTAGTATGGGGTAGTATATCTTCGATATGATCTTGCCTACTTTTGCCCGTTGTTCTCACGTACCCCGTTTTCCCACAAAAATTTTCAAAAATATGAAAAATTTAAAAATTTTCAAAAATAAAATAAGTGTTTTTGTCACAATTTTGACTTTCCTGCTGGGTAAATAAGAGTAAATTTTTTACCCGATCGAGCGTGTTGAGCTCTAGCTTGTTCCTAAACTTTTAGGCTAAGCGTTCGCGAAATTCGCGAAGAACGAAAAATGATAGAGTTAAGTATGAGTGGGATGCTAAACAAGGATTAGTTAGAAATCTTAAGAGCTCATGTATGTAATTTGTGGCTTTTTCTCCCATAAGCTCTTAACCGGATTAATATACGTGCTGTTTTTGGAATATATAGCAAAAAATTTAGTCTTAGTTCAAATTTATACTTGAATTTTTCAAAAAGAAGTCTTCTTTAAATAAAAAAAATGATGATGAATGAAAAAATAATATATAATGATAAAATGATAAAAAAATATAAAAGTTGTGGGCTGATAAAAGTTTACTATCTCTTGCCGGCTCACAACCGATGTGGTAGTCTTCTAAAGAAAGCCCATAGTAAGAATAATAAAGATCCGAGACTGATAAAAGTTTGCTGCATCTTGCCGGCTCACAACCGATGTTGCAGCCTTCTAAAAGGTCGAGGGTTACAATTGCATAAATGTCTAGATAATTAAGTTTGAATTAATAATTGACTTCTTTTTGTTAAATTCAAATATGCTTTTGCACTTTGACTATTCTATTTTATAAGCTATGAATATCCGGGAAACCTGAGAGTTTTTGAAACCTAAGGTCCGTGAGTCCCGATACTAGTCTCTGTGGGGTGTCAAAAGCCTGGTCACTTAGCCGTAAGGTTGGGATGTGCCGAGACGAAAGTCGCTACATGGGATGATCTCGCCTTTAAACTCATTATTCTAAGGTGGAACGTAAAGCATAGTATGTTGCAAAACGTTGATCCATGTTGAAATTCAAAATAGCACACTCACTTAAGATATAATAAATGTCGGGAGTAAAAAGTCCACAAGTTGCAAATATGAGTAGTGTTAGCATCTTAACTGATATTTAGCTGTGATTTCGTTTTAAGCTTGGTTTGGATAAGTGAAAAGTCGGGGACGATGAATTTATCCTTTTTGGGGCATTCTCGGATCGAAATGCATCTTGTTCTATGATCCCTAACAGTTATGAAAATAATGAAAGTTGAAATATTCTAAGTTTAATTGATAATAAAAAAATAAAAAAAAGTTTTAAAAAATGGGAAAAAGGGGTGTTTTATAACTTGTGATTTCTTAACTCTCTCTACAAAAAGTCTTTGCTACTTTTCAAAGATTTAGTTTGGGGAAGTTTTGAGGTATTTGGTTATAAGACATGTAATATTGCGTGAGGACACGCAATCGCTTAGTTTGGGGAATTTTGATATGTGTAAAAACACATATCCGTTTTATATCAAAATAGGCCCTAAAAAGACAAAATTGTGCTTAAAATGCTTGTATATTGCTTGTTTTGTCTTGGTGATTGTGTAGGTACGTATAATGCAAAAATCACAAGAAAACGGTCAAAACCGGACAAACACGGACGCGGGAACGAAAGATCACACAAAGAGCCGGAAGTTTTCTACAAAAAGGTCAAAAAGTCAACTCAAGTCAAAGCCTTAGTCAACCCTTGGTCAAAACTTACAAGATGACAAAACCCAAAATTCCAAAAACAATCCCTCATAAATCACCAAATTGCAAATTAAACCCTAAACCCTAACGGTCGTTATCTCTTTATAATATAAGAGATAACGTTCGTTATCTATTTATAACCCAAAAACAAATCCAAGCCCATTTCTTATAAACCCGGCCCAAACCCAAAAAGTCAAACAGACTTTTTAAACCGGGTCAAACACAAATCAAACGCACCCTTATAAGTGAAAAAAGGGCGGGAGAAACAGTTTTTACTGTTCATCTCCTTCCCCAAATTACCCAGGGTCAAAAACAAGGGGCAAATGCAAATTAATGACGTAGAAGGGTAATTCGAAGGATAAAGTACAAATTGGCAGGATAAAACGTCACCAAGCTTTTCTATTGGTTAATTTTGGACAAAGGATGACACGGTGGCAAGTAAGAAAGCACACAAGGAGATTGATTTTTACGTATTTCACTCACAAAAGTAGAACACAAGCTGTCACATCACGGATTGCCACGCTGGCAATCCGTGTGACAAGAATCTAATCCAACGGTGACTAAGGAGTATCCAATGATTGAGATAAACGGATGGATGAGATCAAGAGGAGCGTACAACAGACTCAGGCCCCTAGAAGCTTCCCCTGGCTACTATAAAAAGACTCATTCACCCACACACTCGGGGAGAGTTTTTTAGCTTTTAGATTTTAAGATAAATTGTAACTTTAGCTTATTAAGTTTTTAGTTTATTAAATTTCTCTTTCAAGTCGATGTAATTCAACTTTAATATTTTTGTAATGATTTTTCTAGTTAATGAAATCTAGTTTTCCTTTAATACAATTGTCATAAGCTCTCAATAAGCTCAAGTGTTTGTGTACTGTTTGATAAGTTTCTCACAAGCTCATCTTAAGCTCTCACAAGTCTATAAGCTTGTGATTGAGCTCAATTGTTCATTTAATCTATTCAAATCAGCAAAATAAGATAAGTACCTTTGCTTAATGAACTTTGGACTTTTGGAATGGGAAGGCTAACAAAGTGAAGATCTTCCCAATGATTTTAAACTAGCTTATCATTGATAAGCTAGATGCTGTTGAAAAGCTTCATTGAGCAAAAAGATCTCTTAGTTTAGCTAAGGATAATTGTAAGTTCTCTTTTATTTTTCCTGTTTTTAAATACTTAGTGTAGATTTGCTTATTTGCTTATCTAGTTGCTTATTTGAGCTTATATCTGTTTCATTATAGCCTATTGTATCATGCTTGTTAATCTGTTTTCTAGTCTGAGTAGATAATCATGTGTTTTTTTTCTCATTTTGTGCTTATAAATCATAAAAAACAAAAAAAAAATTAGCTTTAGTTTCTTAGATCTGTGTCACTCTTCTTATTAGTTTATTAATATAAGCTCCATTATGTTAGTCATAACCCCCCCCCGCAATTGATATCTGTATTAAGGATTTTTTATTAACAAAATTTTTAAAATTTCAAGCTGAAATGATTATGCCATGTTAACGGAGTGTTGGATTTAGTTGTATTAGACCTCGCAGAAGTTAATTTGAATTGGGAGTATATACATTGGACATCTTGGATTACATTATTAAATAATTTTTGAAAAGTGTGTAGGATAGTTTGAGCTTAAACACATTTTGAGGCTTAATTTCATTAGTCTTAGCACCAGGGGTAAATTTTTAGTTTAGCTAGCATAAAGTTTTTGGATCAAGCTTTCTTAGCTTGTGTATTTGTTTATTTGTGTATTATACACACCTAAGTGGCTGACAAGTGCATATTGACCCCGTAAGGTCACCCCCTGCCATATTGGATTTGTCCTTTCCACCCAGAGCTCAGTATTTGAACTGCATCAAGGACTGCAGTCCATATTGGATTAGGATTTTTGGTAGCTTGAATAGTTTTATTATCTTTCCCAAACTCAGTAGATCTTTAGTTTACATAAATGATTAGTTAGATTAAAACTGTTTTAATAATCTAGCTTGTTTACTAGTTAAATTTAGCTTTTAAATTTCTCTAAAATTCCTAAAAAGCCAAAAATAGTAGTAACTAGTAATTAGCTTCTAAATTTAGATTTCTAGCTTATAGGATTAGATTTTATGGATTAGAATTATAGCTTATAAGTTGTTTATCTAGTTTTCAAAAGCTCAGCTTCTGTCTTAGCTTATTGTAGATTTTAGCTTATTTGATTTTTGATTTTTAAGTGCTTTTTCCTGAGTTTGCTGATTTAATCAATAGATTTAGAGGTCTTAAAGTGTTTTCAGTTAAGGTAGCTTATTAAAATTAGCTTCTATATATCATAAGCTTTTCAAAACAGTTGGAATTAATGAAAATGGTCTTAAATTGAATTATGTGCAAGCAAATAAGTGAAATTTAGCTTTTTTAACTCTCAAAAGCTTTGTTTCTGTAAACAGCCTCTTCACAAGCTGTTCTTTTGAGTTTTCAAAAATAAAAAAGGTGTATGCCCAGACTTGAACCCGTGACCTCTAACACACAACACCAACGCCTTAACCAGTTTGCTACATTAGCTCATCCGTCTCCTTTTCCTTTCACTTAATAGTTAACCACTTTTTGGGCCTTAAGCCCAAATAATAAGCCGTAGCTTATTTGGCTTATTAGGAAGCTTATTTGTTTAGCTGGAGGTGTGTGTTTAGTTTTCTCAAGATCTTTGTTAGATTTAGGACTTTTCCTGAATTTTTAGTATTTTTCCTTTAATTAGTTTATTTTTTATAATTTTTCTTAGTTTTAAATTTTCGAAAATACATAAAAAATAGAAAAATAACTTTTAAAAATACAAAAAAAATAGTTTTTAGTTTTAGAATAATTAGCTTAAGGTTTACATTCATTAAAATCATTTTTACCACTTTTAGATTTTTATTTTCATTTTTGAGCTTTTAAATTTAATTTTAAAAATAGGAATTTAATATAAAAATTAGTTAAAAATAGTTTTCTTAGTTTTTATAATATTTTAGATTTTTCTAAGTTTAAAAATCATTTTTTAGAATTTTTAGGAATTAATTTGCTATTTTCTAGGATTTAAATAGGTTAATTTAGTTTTTAATTCATAAAAAATTCAAAAATAATCAAAAAAAATAATTTTCTTTTTCTTAAAATTTTCTTTTATCTTAATTTAGGTTTAGAGATTTAATTTTCATTTTTAGAAATTAATCTTGCCTTAGTTGCTTATTTGTCGCGTTTTATTTGTTCCCGTTAATTGTTTTTGTGCATTAATTGCTTTTGCTTGCTTATTTTAATTGTTGCTTTCAAATAGTAGTTATAGATAATCAAATCGATCTTTGTTTCAATTCAACTCGCTATCCAAACAAGAACGTGGTTTCAATTTCACAAGTCGTTGGGGAAACGACCCGGGAATCATACTTCCCGGTTAATATACGTAATATTATATATATTTGTGAAGATTTACCTTTTTACCTTTGTCCTCAAGGGTACCTTGGTAATTTTCTATACTTATTATATTATATTATACGTGTATAGAAATGTTATATCAGTACTAAAAATAAACTTTAATGTCTAGAGAGGGAAGAAAAATAATATGTTCAATAGATTGGATTATTGGATGACAAATGAAGTTGAATAAGAAATTAAGTTGAAGAAGATGATGGGATTGATCAAGTGATGAAGTTGAAGAAGATGGCGAGAGTAGTGAAGTTGAAAAAGACATTAGAGTAGGTTGATCGGTGGTGGTGGGACCACATGAACATGAGGCTATTTGTATAAACGACTGAGAAATTACTTATTTGCCCTCACGTGAAGTGCACGTGAGAAGGTCAAAGGCGAAAAATAGGGCCCATTAGTCAGATGGACTATTGATGATACGAAATGGAGATATTAGGGATGGATTCAGACTTATTTTGAATTTGGGACGAACTGTGACAACCATGACTTGAGCAGGTTAGTCAAACCGTTAGTGTTGACTTATGTGTCTGTTGCAAAGTATGGTTTATGTGATTCTATGTGTTTTTATGTGTTTATGAGGTTTTGGTAATCAATCTATTGAGTGTGATCTCTCAATGAGATTAAAATGATGGGAAAATTTGTGGAGTTCATTTCGTTCATTTTTAATGACAAGGAAATGATTTTTGATAATTGAGCGTTTGCAAGTTAATTGTGTAAGTATATATACGTATACGTATTTTGTGTTAGTTATCTAAGATAGGTTTAGCGTTTAAGTGTTAGGTTAAGAAAATATAAAATTTCTATTTTTAGAAAGTTAGGTTGGAAATGAAATAATAAGAACGACCACTAAGTGTGATCGTTTACAAGATACATATGGATAAACAAAATGTTTATTAATTCGTTTATTCAATAAGGACAATGAGCTTTAAAAATTGTTCTGACGATAAAGTTAAAGACTTCGACATTTAGTAATTGTTCACATAACAATATATTTTGACTCGAATCTCTAGCTTTGACATCCCAAAAGACCTCCAATGTATCACGGCATCTCATGCCCTACTGACCTGAAAAAACATGCTTTAAAACGTCAACATAAAGTTGGTGAATTCATTAAGTTTAGATATAACCAAAAGGAGTGAGACCGCAAGATTTTCCAAAGATGATAAAGGCAACAATGGCAAACTCATCAAAAAAAAGTAATTATTGTTTGCATAAGGCTCATGACCCGAAGCTCGACCATCTGTGTGGGCAATTAATTGCCATAATAATGCCCTTCACGATGTTCTACAACTATAAACCCCGAAACATCCCAACCAGACATGGATACGTTTGTTGTCGTCGCCGGTACTCACGTACCAAACGGGGATGTCAATCCCAAATAGATCTATTTATAACATTACCTCGCGCTCGGCATAATCTAATTCCCAACTACACAATGCAATTGACAGTTCATGATAATCGGTGCTCAGTGGGTTGATCGCTACTAGTGCAAACACATAACCATTATATAAGAAATGTACCCCCTATAGTTCGCGTGGGGGGGGGGGGGGGCGTGGGGGGGGTTGGTCGGCGGTATTTGCAGGAAGACATAGCATGTTATGCCCAAAGACATAAAACATAACAGCGACTTGAAGACCATCCCTCCAGCTATTCTTAATAATCAGCATCGCCAACGAGCGGCCAACCCTATCCCCATGCCCACGCTGGTTCACACTGCACGCTTAACCCCGGACAAGTATAAACCTGTTCTTGCAGTAAGTAAAAACGAGCATGGGGGGCTCACACCTCCCTACACACACACACATGTCCTTTTCTATCTTCCAAAAGACGCATAAGATCATTTTAATGACAGCACCAATACGATTAAGTACGTGTCCCCCCCTAAAACAGTACAAACAACAAACTCGATCCATAACAGAACCCTTTGTCCATCGAACAATACACCCAAAACAAAAAATCAACACACAATGAAAATCAATATACCAAGCCTGATCAAACAACTCAACACACAAATCAAATATTGACACGTTAAAAACTTGAAATTGTATATATACCCGTTTAAAATAAATATCAACTATATATCACACGTGATATTAAAACCGCCATTAATACTCTAACGAAATATATAATAATTATATTCGTTCTTATCTCAAGGTTCAAAAAATACTTTCAAGTATTTTGTATACACTTAATAGCCTATGTTTAAAAAAAATTTTCTTAAGCTGTAAGGCTTTGTGGCTCGAAATAAGCTCGATTAAGCTACGTCTTTTTCAGCAAAAACCATAATTAGAACTACACCAGTGGGCCCTTAATCAAAAAAACCAACTAATTACATGGAAAAGTATTACGTGTGGTGTTTGTCTATTTTTGCGTCTAAAATGTCCGTGTATGAACCTCGACTGTTAAGATTATATATTCTATTAGCAAAATGATTAACTTATCAGCAAAATAAGTACTTGATATTCTATTTAGCAAAAATGCACATATGATTAGCAGAAATGACACTATATCAGCAGAAATGACTATATCAGCAGAAATGACTATATCAGCAGAAATGACTATATCAGCAGAAATGACATATCCTAACTGTTTTCATTATAACGGGTTCATGACCCTCTCATTTACATTCATGGGTTCATTTAAGTCATTGTTCGTTCGTTACTTGTTCTCTTAATCGTGTTTCATTTATTCTAGCACCACACACATTCACAGTGAATAACTTATAAGCGTGCTTGAACCATGCATGGGTCGAACCATGCATGTTTTATGTACACATGATTCTTTATCTCGATTTACAAGCAACTAGTATTTATAATGACGTAAATAAACAAGAATCAACGTGAGTTCTAGCTAGAACTTACAATAGGTCCTATGTGTTTGGTTCGACTCGTATTACACCCAAACGTGTAATATACTAAGCTTCAAAGCTTATAACCCGTTCCTTAGCTCGTGTAAATGCCTCCTAGGGTTACTTGGACTTAACTAATGCAAAAAGGGTTCGAGTGTGGTTTGGTTTTGGGAAGTGACGAGTGAAATGAGACCAAATGGGTTATGTTTATACTTGAGAGTGTTTTAGGGTCTTAGAAATTTATGAAGTGGACTAGGAAGCAAGTATTTATAGACAAAAAGCTAGTTAGGGTTTCTAGTCACACAATTTCAAACCGAACGTGCCCTAGTTTAAATCTTTGAGTCTCTAGTCAAAACTCACGACACACACAAAACTAGTAAATAAAATCAAGTGGCTAGATATTTGCAAATATCTTTATAAAGACAAGATGTGACAAGCTTTAAATGAATTTAGGGAGGTACATGCTTTTCTAAGACTTTCTCGTAAACTTAAAGATTTTGTTGTAACATTTCTCATTTTCGTGTCATTGTAAGGGTAGATATTGATATTCCGCGTCAATATTTGTATTCTCAGTTATTGTCTCTCATAGTATCTTTGGATTTATTCAAAGGACTATTAGTCGTTTAAGGCTCATTGAGATCCTGTTTATAAGGACCTACACCCCATTCGTGGGTTTTGGGATACTAGCACAAGATTTTGATTAAATCTTGTGCTTAGATATTTTAAATGTACCCCGGTTTAAGTCTAGGTAAGTCTAGGTATTTCCGTGGTGCGTCTAAGTTTATTTTATTGCGAAACGTAAGTCATTTACGTGATCAATAAAAATAAAACATAGCAAATCGGATAATTATTGCTCAAATAATTATTAGACACATACTGGACATAAACCTTAATTTATTTTGGTGACCATTCACGTAAAATGATTTCTTTTTAGTCTACGCGATTTAGCTTAAACGTCAAAATTAAAAGTAAACGCGTATCGGGCTAAAATAAATTGTTGACATTAAAGAATCGTACAATACGTGAAAATCAGAAATGTTACAAAGACTTAACTGGTAGCTTATTCATAATTTTGATTTTAATTTCAATAGGTAAGTAGTCAGACATATTGTGGTTTTAATAAAAATGTATTTGAGAATGGATTATTGCAAGAAAGAATGTAACAGAATAGGTCTTAAATAGAGGAATATGGTTGATAAATGTTAGCAAATATTTAATAAAGAGTATAAAGACCATATTTATCAGATTAAAATTTAGTGTTACCTTTAAACAGTCTCTCATATTGATATACCATTCACGCCATTCGGGGTCATAGGTTATACCGCTGTCATAGAAAGTAACAACTCTCGTCCTAATATCAAATTGTGCAAGACACTAGTGTTGTCGGTTTCATTAATCGGCATAAAAACCTACATAAATGGAAATACATGTCGGGTAACATAAATGGTAACAACAGTATAGTTAACTCCTATGTGTATTTAATATATTTACCTAGTCAACATCGCTCCACGCAACTTTGTACCTGCTACCATCAACATACCACAATGGGATCGTGTATTGAAGAAGAAGTTGCACAAAGTAACCACCAACCATGGCCCGATCAGCGTCTTGGGATCTAACATGCCACATGTAATTCACCCACAACTATATGTGCTGTTAAAATACATAGAAATAATATTAGTGTATTTAATACTAAAAATAATTCAGGACAACAAATTAATAATATATTGTTTATATAAATACCTCATCCATTATCCAACCTTTCTTACGAGGGTCTAAGCACACTAAGGTTTCCCAAAACCTTCTGTCAACACTAACATCTTTGCACCATGGAAACTTGACACGAAGTGGTCCTTGACGACCAAGAAAGAAGTCAAACGCGTCTGTTAAATATACTCTGTCATGAGCCTTGTTGTAACATAAAAGATCCTACATAAATACTAATCGTATATTAGATGTTGAATTTTTTTTAATAAAGTAAGTATGTAAAAATAGACTAACTAAATACCTCGACCCAAGAGGTAACATCTTTAAGAAATTGAGTCATGTCTTGGTCATTTAAGGCATTCAAGGGTCTATCCTTTTCAGCATTAACAAAGGTGTCTCCCCAATAATAAGCTGAAAATGCACCAGACCGTTGACTTCTTTTCCCGTTGGTAATCTTTGACCTAGAAACTTTCCAATGATCTGAGTTCATAAGACCGTGTCTCCTTTTCTTTTTATCCTCTTCATATTTTAGCAATTTTTTTCCTCACGTACCCTAACCTCCTCTTTCAAACTACTTAGAAACAAAGCTTCCTTCATCTTTAATTCTTCCAAACGACACCTTTCTTCCTCTTCTTGTTTCACCCTAAATTCTTCTTGTATAAGATAATCCTGTTTAAATTGATATTGTTAACATTGAATTGTATATTAACCAATAAACATTTACTTAATACAAAAATACATCACCTTCACTAAATCGTCATCAAAATCTAAACCATTTTCAGCTGGTCGATTATCAATAAAAGATGTCCGGTACAATTCATGAAATTCTTCATTAAGTGCATCCAAATATTCCGAGCTAATATTCGAAAAAAAATTAGCCACAAACGATCTATCCTGTGTTCACAAATAAGTTTATCACACATTATTAACTGAAAATAAGTGCCAATGTTAACATGTCGTAATGTCATCTCTTAACCCTAATCTCTTCAACACTAGTAGTATTACACCTACGAATAATAGGTAAGTCTCTAGTCTCTAGATTTCCACGCTTGCGTGATGCTGACAATTTCTTTAGATAATCATCGAACAGATCTGGGTATCTTGTTGGAGCACTCCTTGGTACGTAGGCAGTGTAATAGTCGCGAAAAAACTTATACCAATCAGATTGGTGCTCCGATTTGGTCGGTGTAAGATCAAGGTTCACAGTCGAGTCCTTAAAAATGCAAAAAAAAAATCATTAAACAAACTAATCCTTTCCAAATAATACATTGATAAATTTATTTTACCTGGTCGACAATATGATTAATATTAAATTGATAAATTTATTTTACCTTTCCAAATAATAAACTATAATCCGATCTTTTAAACAATTGCTTCCTTGAACACGATACTCCTCATGGTATGATTTCAGGGTCCCTATTCCACCAATTATGGCTTCCTTCAAAAGTTTCAAGAATCCAAATCTTGCAAAAAAAAATTATATATTCATAAAATATAGGTATATCCAACATTTAAACAAAATTCTAATAATATTATACTAACCTTGAAAGACCAAACAAACCCGGAAAGAGTATATGTTGGAACATAATTCCTAGATTTACTAAGACCCTAAAGATGCTCCCATTTATTTTTATTAACTAAATTCAAAATCTGGTCGTACAAATGCCTCCAAATGTACTCACCTCATCGAAAGTCATTCCAGACCTCAAGGTTTTCAACCAAACGCATTAGTGTATCAGGAACTTCATCAACTAACTTTTTCCCCATGAAAATTACCTCTAATGCTAACAAAAGACAAACACGTACAACATCATCATCAACTAACTTACCAAATAACTCTTCATCCTCAATAACTCCTAAAAGGTCTAAATTAGTTACTTTTAACCCTAACTTATGCGGTAGTACTCTCGACAAAAATTTAACATCCCCTGTCTTGAATGTCCTAAAACTATAACATCCAAAAAGTAGCCCTGTTATAAGAGAAAACTCCGGACGTCCAAAATATAAAATCGACCTTCGACATTATATATCAGTGGCATATCATAGTGAGCATCATCCACAAAAACTTGCTTATGTAGGATGTAATCTATAAAATGTGTTTCATGGTCAAAGAAAGATATATCCAAGCATTTTCCGAAACACGTATTCCTAAACAGCTCCCTTCTGTTTTCATTCAATTTCTCTTTAAAAAACAAAAGTATTTCAATTTACTTGTAATGATGACTTTGTCTTGATACTCCTTAAAAAATATAAACAAATGTCAATAAAACAATCTCATAAGCATCAACATGTGCAAAGGTTGATAAAATGGGAACTCATACATAAAAGTAGGGTAACCCACCAGGATACATGCATTCTCATTATTTTAACTATTTAGACAGACAATGTATCACCACAGCCATTGAGTCATGGAGTAAATAAAAACATCAAAGGAAAAGCATCTCGGTCCAACACAAAGCATAATAACACATAAAATTATTTATATTACATCACCGTTCATAAACAGGGTACAAACGACACCTGACTAGACTATACATCAACCATAAAACAACCACACAACGACACCATACATCAACCAGCCTACTTTTTAAACAAACAAAATAAAAGACCATAATGAAAACAAAAGACACTGGAAACTTGACAGACACCTAGAGGGAGCACATTGGAAATCACCACATGAAGCTACATTCTTATTTCTTACGAAATTAAACAATCAAGGAAATTTTTTCAATGATTTTAATCTCAGTCTCATTGATAACTCTCCGAATGCCCTTGCTTTCGCATTGTCAGTTATCTTGAAGATCTTAACAACTTCAAACTCTCATACACTACTGGTGATAACCCTGCTTTTCATCCTCTAAATAAGCATCACCCCTACCCTAATACGCAAACCAATGCATCCCACTGTATGCAATGACACAACTAGTTTCAAGTCACTGTCGTTGTCATTTTCAAACATGACAGACAAAACATCTTTCAAGACAATGGAATTACAAGCCAAAGAAATTTGAGACAAAATTGACATTTTTTTATAGTAGTAGTAGAGAAGGATTGGTGGTGTGAAGAAATGGAAACTACTTACACCCTTAAATAGGAAAAACTAATATTAATAAAATAATCACAATTAAGAAGGTGTCAAGTTGATGACCAGTTGGGTCTTGTTCTAAGAGGACCGTTTGCCCAAAAAATTAATGTTTTTACAAATTTCCCATACATTAATTTTTTAGGTAAATGTAAATTTTAATTCTTAAAATTTGTATTTTTTTGTGTATTTTTATTTGATAAATTTTCTTAATAGTAAACTTTATAAATACAGGCAGGTTTAAAATTTAAATTTTAACATTTGACAGCATTGATAACTATATTCAGAAAAAGGAGAAAAAATAAACTAAATAAAGTTGATTTGATAGTTGAACCTCACTGTATTAACTTCGTAACAGATATATTTATAAATAGACTGTAGGGGAAAAAAGTAGAAAAATAAACAAAAGTAATGTGATTTGATATTAACCTCTGTATTAAACTTCCTGGCAGACCTCATTACTAACCAAGTATACTATGCAATACCTTATTCTATTTGCAAATGAGAAATTAACAAACAAATTTAAAACTGGCTTACCAGTACAATTATCAGGTATGCCATTTATGGCCATTTATGTCTAACTTATTAAAAGACATATAAGAGATTGGCATAAATAGGAAAAAAATTCTACAAGGTGACCTACGCAATCACTTATTCTTTTTGCCAAATTCAGTTTATTTGGGAATAAAATCTATTAACATAAGAAAATTGCAGTTTCTTTCTAGTAAGACCTTAGACTAATATTTGGAAAAAATATTACTCCTTTTAAAAGTGTTGTTTTGACTTTTAAAAAATTAATTACTCCTTTGAATTATTATATCGGATAATTTTCATCACAACCCCCTCGATTACCTCTTATTGAAGTGCCTTATACAATTTCAGCAAAGCAACAAAACATCATAATATGTGAGAACTACAGTGGGTTTACCGCCATGGTTGCATTAAAAAAACACCTAAAAAATGCCCCGCAAGGGTATGTGTTACAAAGGACATGGCTGTAAATATATTGCCCAGCCAAGAAACCGATATAAAAGGCATGGCTGCAAAATAATAAAGGGAAAAATCTATGCCCCAGGGAGATACATAAATACTTAAAACAAATACAACAACAACAACATTACCCAATCCCGCAGAAACGAGGTATGGGAGAGCTGGGATGTAGACAGCGCCTCACAACATACCACAATAGAGAGAAACAAACACGGGCGCATATAACAGAGTAGAAGAGAAGCAAGCAAAAAGCAAAACATGCACATACGGGAAGAACAAGCACATCAAAAATGCATAGGAGAAAAGCACTGAGGCACAAATAAGCAGCGCAACCGACGAGCATAGCACAAAACACAAAGCATAAAAAGCTAGAAAAGCAGATAAGAACACACAAATCACATAAAAGCACATAGACGCACAAACGAACACCTACAAACACAAACATGCATAAGACGCACAACAGCTAAAGCACCTACGAGGGGGGAGAGAGATACAGACAAGGGAAAGAAGCTAAGTAAAGGAACAAAAAGCCGAAGAGCAGGAAAAACAAGAAAACCTATAGGCAAGAAACTCCTAGAAGGCAAAAAAGGCTTATGCTAAAAAGAAAAACGGGGAATGCAAAACGACACCTATGCACCCTCGTCTACCCTAATCCTAGTTCTTCACGCTTTCCTAAAATACGGTAACAACATAATTAACCACTAACCTAATGATAATTAATATAAAACATTTGTTATAATTTTTCATAGAGGTTGATTTACTAATTGTTGATTAATAATCAAAACAAATCCATAACAACTAATCAAAAGTAATTAATTACAAGTAATCAAACAAAAAATCAATTAAAAGTAATTAATTACAAGAATAACATACCATTGAGATCGACATATATAAAGGTTTGTTACCGTTGGCTAGATCTGTTGATTTTAATCAGAATTAATGGAGGTAGGGTTTTGGATCGGAATAAAACCACACAATCTGTAAACCGTCCATACCAACTCAATCAAATAACCGTTCATACCCTATCAATCAAAGAACAAATCATCCAAATTGATTAACCCGAATCAACAATTTGATATTTACAAATCATCCCAATTGAAATTTGTGGAAATGATATCACTTTGATATTTGAAATCGGAAATGAACAAATCAATTTGATCGTGAAATGATAGTGTGAGATATGGTGTGTCAGGGATAATAGTAATAATAATATATTTTTTATTATTTCACACCTAGCGGTCGCTCCAAGTAATTAATGTTATACGCGGGTCGCTCCATGTATTTTTTTTAACTTTAAATAAAAATAAAAGTCAACTTTTAGTCGCTCTGGGTATTCATACGGAGTCGCTCCAACGTATTAAAAAACATAGCTATAAAAATACACTCACACAACATGTACTTTACTTGTACAATTTATATTATTTTATATGGTTGCTCTAGTCGCTCTTGGGCATTTGAGGAAAAGAGAAAATGATGAGGCATTTATCACAAACACCTTTTGATTTTAGGGCAAAAATAGAAATTTCCCCAAATAAAAATCATGTTATCTTTTGTTGTATGTTGTTGATATAACGAACTTCAGTCATTTGTGCAAGATTAACTCAATTGATACCTTCCTTGTTTTTCTTTATATTAGGTGTGCTTCCATATGTACAATGTTTTAGATCACCAGAGTCCATATGAAAGCGATGCACAATCTAAAACTACTAGAATATCATCGAGCTAATATCATATGATCAAGTTATCAACCCACGGCCATATTCTATTGAAAAAGTGTAACTTTGGACAACTAATTCAAGTCGTAAATGAATATTCTAACTAAAGTTAGGTCTATTCAGTGAAGAACCGGGAGTTCGGGGTGCCACACCACTAGGTTGAAAATAATCAATAGTCAGATATCATTATAATTCGTGTTTTTACTTTTTAGAAGAAACTATTTGATCATGCACATTGTGTTACACAAATATATCTTTGAGATAAGATAAAGTGTTTTGTTCTTCAGTTAGGCACGAAACAAGATTTTTTTCGCTTCAAAGTATTTAGGTTTTTATGTGTGTTTCTCATGAAGATGTGTTTCTCTTATATAGAGAAGTTCATTAAATGAAATTATGAGAATTAAACGGCCAATTAATCTATTCATAATGTTCTTCCATTATAGCAATAGTGGTTATAAGACAAATTCATTAAGGGTCTTAAATCAAATTTGAAACTGCTCATTAATCGGTCAAAGCATGCATTTAGCAACCTGACTACTCATCAGCATGCACACTGAAAAGCATACATCCTGATGAGTTCAGTTATTGATGAGTACCAATCGCTGATGAGTTTAATCAATGAAGAGTATTGCTCGTTAATGAGATAATTTCTTCAAGGATCAAATATTCTGATTAGAATAAGTTACTCCATAATTCGTTCATCATGACTTTACTCACTGATGAGTTCATCAACTAACTTAAAACGATTATTTTAATTAAGGAAAGTTATAAGACTTAAGAGCGTGTTACAAATGTATCTCCAATCTCATTCCAAACCTCGATCGCACTAAATTTTCAAAAAAATTAAACTTGACTTATAGTTATAAGTTTTACGTGGTAGTTCAAAAAGATGTGGTGCTTCCTACAATCCATCACTTGCTTTATTATATAACTATCTTGATGCAATGAATCTTAAATCTATAAAACTAATACAGTAACATATTATATTCAATATTATAAAATAATGTTTAGATGCTAAGCTAGATGCCTAAATGGAGTACATGCTAGAAACATATTTTATTCCCCGTTGAGTTTGGATAATAAAAAAGTGGATTTTCTTAAATTAAAATAAGGAAAGACAATAAAAAGGTACAAATGTCTTGCAAGACAATCGTTGAGATCGAATCTTCCAGGCAGCGAGCAAGAAGACCTCAACTGGAGATGCCACTTTTAATATAAGATTTTAGGTTATATTTTTGTGAGTTGATTAAATATATCATTCATGTGATTTTTCTGGAGTAAAATCTTAAATTGTTAATCCCTAACTTTTCATAATCCACTTCACATTTTCGTCCATAAACTTGGGTGGTTAAATATATAATTAGAATAAGAAAATCTTCACACAAATTTTACAAAATGAGTTATTCATGTTTTGATTGGTATTTTTTGCTTTAATTTCTTTTTTTTAATTAAATCAATCACACATAACCAACTCAGTTTTGTGAAATTTGTTTGTAAAATTTATATGAGTGTGGTATATCTCTTTGAATAATCAGTTACCATTTTCAAACTTGGCTTTCAATCACTGATATTGGTATTCATAGGCGGACCTAGGGGGTTCTCATCAATCACACATTGTCGCGTATCGTAAATTTTCATAAAATTTTGAGTTTTCTAAAATGAACCCGGTCCAAAATTTTGTTTCGCGTTAATATTACTTAATCCGCTAATATGTGAAACAAAAAAAAAGTTTATTTATCATCAAAACCCTTTATACTCGATTTTTTTGTTGCACCCGCCTGTTGATAATTATTTTTTTCAAGTCATATATAAGAAAAGAAAAATATATACTCTAATTATAATCTTGTAGTGCCCTTAAAGTTACTCACAATATTCTGTTAACAATCTGTGAATTACACATCAAGCAAAGTATACTTTGGGCATTATGACTGCAGTAAACTTTCATTCTTTAAGCTTATAAACGCAAAGAAATATAAACAATCTTGTCATGATTGTGATCATGATAAAGTTACAAACTAGTCCAAATATTAAGAACAATAATTCATTCCCGAATAATATATCCTGTCAAAGAAAAGTATACATTTCAAATAATAAAATGGGAAAAGTTTGATCAGAAAGGAATAGATTTGGAGGATAAGATTGCATCGGTTGCCTACTCGGGAAAAGTTAGATCAGAAAGGAATAGATTTGGATTCTATATTGTGCCCCGTGTGTAATCCATATATAGAAGATGTGAATCATGTGTTCGTGAGATGTGATTTTGCGTCTCAAATTTGGGATAGAATCTTCCGTTGGCTTGATATGGTTCATCCGGTCTTCTTAGACATTGCGGACATCATGGATTGGATTGTTTCGAGGCATTGTAGTCTCAAACGCAAAAGGGTGTTGGAAGCTATTATCCTAACGTCTATGTGGGTGATATGGAAGTATCGAAATAATATTCTTTTTGGGTCGGTGAAGATGAAAAAGAGTAGTATTAAATGCTTTTGAGTGGTGTTCGAGCAGGAGTAGATATTGTTCTAGAAATTGGATGTTATGGTTGCAAAACCAATTGCTTTATATTTTGTAATTGTTTTTGGTTTTTTCGCTAGTTCCTTGCTAGTTTATAAAATTTGAGCCGTTAAAAAAAAAAGGGAACAAACAGTACCAACTTCCATAGCAATGGAAAAGGAAAGTGACATTTGTTATTGACTAGAATGTGGTTTTAGATTGTTCAGATTGTAATATAATTTAATCCTTATTATTTATATTTAAAATCAATACAATAATAAATAAACAATAGACAAGTTATTGGGTGTTCATGAACTGATAGAATTTTAAAAGCAGGTGAAATTAGAGAAGTCTTAGATTAGATTGTGGACTATCGAGTTCTAGTGCTTCGACAGGACTTGGTTCGGTTTTTGTTTTGCTTAGCCTTTTCTGATCACCCAATTATGATCAAGGTTTGCTACCTTAATTTATTGGTTCTCACTTGGATATATGGTGGTTGATCTCCCTTACATACAAAAAAGAAACATATACGTACAATCAAAGCGTGGCCTAGGTCATTATACTCGGTGAATTTAAAAAGACAAACTCGATTTCCATTTTAGTTTTGGCTTAGAATATAATCACAGTATTTGATGATCTTTTGACACATATATTAACACTAGGTTTTATTTGCACGTACTCTTGATAACTACATATACATGCATAGAATTTAACCATTATTAACAAGAATTTACGTTCTAGAAACAAAGAAAATACAATTTGTCACTGTCTTTGACTGTGATCATGATAAGGTGATAGACTTTTTAATACTGATTTGTGTGAACTAATATTCATCATCAGATTAAATAAATTTTTAGTCAAAGAGGAGTACTGTTGTAAACCGGGTCAATTGCATTAGAAAATATAATGTGAAAAAGAAAGATATAAACTTAATTTTGACTTGATCGATTACTTCCATAGTTCCATTATATTCGTATTTCATGTTTTAGCTCGATAATCTACATTTTATCTTTTTAAAAATCAAGTAACTTTCATTTATACTTTTGCTATTTTCTAGCTAGTAATGTTTGTTTTTTTCTTTCTACTACGAGAAGTTCTCATCGTTTTTGGCGAGTAGACTAATCTCCTGTGAGAGTTTGCATTATAATTTTCAGTTACTTAAGTCGGTATTAAAGTACGAGTAAGGGTCTTTCTCTCCTCCGGCGGGTGCAAACGCCATACCTACCCTAACCACCATCAATTTCACTACCATCCAAAATGATAACACAATTAATCCAATTCACATTTCCTTAATTAATTCCTGATTGCAAACCAAGTATTTAATTCTTTGTAGCAGTCCGATCAAAAACCCATCCATCACAAATCAATAGGAAAAAAAACACCAATCACCACCTTCACCACGCCGACGACTGATCTAGGGCCCCTGCCTCAGTTCGCTCAGGGGAGAGGATCATATTTTCGATTGATTCCTCTGTTTTTGCATGTGCGATTGTGCCATGACACAGGGTTTCAATAATAAGAATTGGGGAAGGAGAGATCGATCAAAGGAG
>BQNB010057256.1:27359-38293 GCA_026074375.1 Tanacetum coccineum | reverse complement strand
TCATCTTCAAAAATAGTATCTGGAACCTCCTCCCCTTCACTGTTATCGCCTGTGCTATCCATCTTATGCAAATCAGATGTATTGTCATTTGATTTGATATCAATTTGATTACCGTTAGTTATATTAGTTAGTACCGATAGTTGTAATTAGTACTGACAGTACAAAATAGTTAGTACTGATCAGTTAGTTAGTACTGATAGTATAAAATAGTTAGTACCATTTAAGAGATATGCATGAGATATTATAGGAAAAGATATGCATTATCTTTTACGCGTTTTGTAAGTCTGTTAGGGTTTATCCTTGGTCTATAAAAAGAACCCTACGATATTAGAGAAGATACAGATCTCATATACAATCTCATATCTCATAGTTAGTAATCTGTAATCGTTTTAGCAGATTAATACAAAAGTTTAGTTATCAATATTCATTGTTCTTCTTAGCATTATAAGTTAGTTTCCGCATAACTTATAGTGTTTATAGTCAATGTTCTCCTATAGTTTGTGTGGATCTATCCATATTGGCTACAACCCTTAATAAGGTAGAAAGATCTATATTCAAAGGGATCTACAAGCATGATACGTGTCTGTAAGTTCTATGTTCACTCTATGTTGTTCGTTTGGTTCATTGCAGGTCATTTGTATGGTTTACCTCGGCTGATGGGACAACTTGGTTTGCGCTTGCCCATGGCTCAGGCTACCATGGTATGTATGAATTTTGTTCTATTAATCAACTAATTTCAACGAGTATATTTGATTGTTCATTCACCTACTCTATTAAGCTACTTTTTTTGCAGATAGTGATGCTTTTAGCGGCGAATAACCAATGTACAAACAAAACATTGTTCCGTCTTTTATTGGCTTTGTCATTGCTGCCATCTTGAATTTTGGATTCAAGAGAAAAATAGAAGAAGATAGAACACGTACATACCTACATCTGTATGTTTGTATGTGTTAAGATTTAAGGCTTAAACAAACGCCCTCTTATCCTTTTTTTGATTTTTTGTGTTTTGTAGGAGAAGATTAGAGGGAATAAAGAATAAGGGATGGAAACTATGGAGGAGTCCTTATGCGGTTTGTGGTTCTTCTGCTTCGTTGTCTACAAAGGGGGCGAAGAATGGAAATGAAAGGAGGTTTTCGACTTTGGGTTTGGGTGATGTGGAAGTGTGGTTTAGTGATGTTGAACTTGGTGTTGCTTCCAGGTAACTGGCTTACTTATATAAAATACAGTTTACGTCTAGCTATAGGCTGTCGTACTTTTTAACTTCTAGTTGCTTATTTCAGCTACATATTTGCATTTTTTATAGGGGTTGTTTGGGACAAATTATTTAATATTGCTCTAATTATGTACTATGTCGTAAGAAAAAAAACAAAAACATTGTGTAGTAATCAGAAATTTATTTGATAGGTTCGTCATTGTAGATGTTATTGTGTTCAAAATGGTGATTAATATAGAGCTGCAATATAAGATTCGTAAATAGAAAGCTAACTCATGGCAGCGTTTAAAGGATTTACATTATGTATTTTTTTTTGAACGGCGAATTTTATTAAAAAACTAGCTAGACGCTAAAAAATTACAACGAAATAAGATTAGGGTTTTTAAGCCAATCTTTGAAACTAAAGTTAGCCTTACATCAAAAACGAATCCAATAAAAAGAACTAGAAACCACATCGTCCAAAATATTCGCCTTTGAAGGAGCCTCTTGTCCAAAAATCTTTTTGTTACGCCATTTCCAGGTATACCACCATACAACATAGCATATGCCTTCGAAAACTTGTTTTTGTTTTATAGGAAGCCTGATAGCCAAAATCCATAGAAGACAATCTTCAAAAGAATTAATCTCCTTGTATTCCATATCCCACCAACGAGTGATCTTGCGCATGATTTCACTAACGAACTTGCATGAGAAGAAAAGATGCCTAGACGACTCAGCCGTACAATCACACATAGGACATAATATAGAATCGATCTCCATACCTCTACGAGAGATATTAAATCTGGTAGGTAAGTAATCATGTTTAACTTTCCAAGCATGTACGTTAATCTTTATGGGCACCGCTTTTATCCATCTAGTCTTCATGTTAACCTTCGGAAGAAGAGCATCATCAATAAGCTTTCTAACTGACAACACCGAAAATTCACCCGAGTCAACTAAGGACCATCTCCATCCGTCATTCGCATTACTCAGAATAACAGCTTCAACCTTTTCTTTTAACAACTCAAACTGTGCCTGCTCCACTCCACCCCTCGGATTACGTCTAAAAGAAAACTCCAAACCAGCATGGGACAATTTTGACGTGACCTCAATACTTTTCATCGTTTCAAGCGCATACAATCTAGGAACTAAGTTTTTAAACGCAACATCCCCACACCACGCTACATCCCAAAACAAGGTATTTACCCCATTGCCCAACTTCAGAGTAATAAAACTAAGCAAATCTATACCTTGCGACTTCAAAAACTTGATTTCGTTAATTATACTAAGCCATATAGACGGATAACAAGGTTGTACCTTCTTACCAATTTTACCATCTTCACCATGCAGCGCTTTAATCACTCTAGCCCATAACGAGGTCTTTTGAGAGATAAACCGCCAAACCCATTTAAACATAAGCGCCCTATTTAACGCGAATAAACTTGACACCCCAAGGCCACCTATATCTTTAGACGCCAACACATTATTCCATCTAACCCAACTCGGTTTCTTAGAATTAAAATCCGCACCATTAAAGAAACGAGAACGAATGGATTCCATATTATGAAGCACCTTCATAGGAACTTTAAAAATGGACATATGATGTATTGGGATCGCACCTAATACCGATTTAAGAAGAGTTAATCTCCCTCCGATGGAAAGAGTCTTTAGTTTCCATCTAGATAACCGAGACATCATACCCTCAGTAACATCGTTCCAAGATTGAATACGTGACATGAGATCGCTCACTCTTGATCCTAAATATTTAAACGGCGTTTTAGGAACCATGCATCCTATCTTCGCAGCAGCCTGTTCCACCTTGCTACTATCCACAGAAATACCCATTAGTTTGCTTTTATTCATGTTGATCCGAAGACCCGACGCACGATGAAAAACATCCAACACTTGAGTAATAGTATAAATGTTACATTGACTCCACTGACCCATGAAAATAGCATCATCAGCATAAAACAAGTGTGAAATCTGTAAAGAAGAAGCCAAATTAATCCCTTTAAATAAACCTGCGTCCACCACTCTTTGAAACGGAACATGTAAGCTCTCTATGGCCAAAATAAATAAAAAGGGGGAAAGCGGATCAACCTGCTTAAGACCTTAATAGAATTGAAACTCCTTTGTAGGACTTCCATTTACAAGAACCGAACCCCTAGAAGAATGAAGACAACTTTGGATCCACATACACCATTTTCTCACCAAAACCGAATATCCTCAATGTGTCGTCTATAAAATCCCATCTAACCGAATCATAAGCCTTTTCAAAATCGACCTTAAAGATCATAGCTTGTTTCTTTTTATTCTTACACCATTGAACAATCTCATTCAAATTAAAGGGACCATCCAGAATTTGTCGATCCGACACAAAAGCGGATTGAATTTCATAAACAAGATCATCAAGGACCGTAACAAGCCGATTTGCCAAAACCTTAGCAATAATTTTATACAAACTTCCAATAAGACTAATAGGCCTGAAATCTTTAACCATATTAGCATTTGGCACCTTGGGAATTAACGTAATAAAAGACGAATTACCTCCTTTCAGAATCCTCCCTTGCTAAAAGAACCATTTGACTGCATCGACAACATCGTTTTCAATAAGGTTCCAATACCGACGATAGAAACCGAAAGTAAAACCATCCGGCCCAGGAGCTTTATCAATACCACAATCCCATACCGCCCTTTTAATCTCCTCTTTAGACACCTCTCTTTCTAAATCCTCATTCTGCTCCATAGTAATTCTATTACCGAAATCCCTTTCTAACAAAATATGACTTTGAATAGGCTGTTCAAATCGATTTTAAAGTGAGCAAAGAATTCGTTCTTTACTAAGGGAGGAGATTCCATCCATATACCATCAACCAAGACACCACAAATAGTTAGCCGACCTCTCTTTTTATTAAGCACACCATGATAATACTTCGAATTCTCGTCACCCTCAATAGACCATTTAATTTTAGCTTTTTGAGCCACTTCCATAGATTCAGCCTTCTCCACCTCTTGAAGCAACCGAACAACTTCCTGCCTCCTTTATACTTCATCATCTGAACCATCACCTTTGTCAATAATTACATCAAGATCAGCTAACTCGGCCTTAAGATTACTCTTCCTACTGTTCGAACTCTCCTTATTTAATCTATTCTACTTCCAAATTTTCTCTTTCAAGTATTTGAGCTTATTCATGAATTTAACATAAGAATTTTGCTCAATCACATTAGCTTCTTTCCATGAATCTTATACTAACTTGTCAAAACCATCAATTTCAAACCAATAATGAAAGAACTTAAATGGAATCGGACCATAGTCGTAATGAATTTCCCGCATTATGATCTGCCGATGATCCGATAAATACCTATCCAAAGAAGTAGATGATATACTAGGACATGAGCACATAAGATTATCAGAAATTAGAAACCGATCAAGTTTGCTCATCTTAGTAGCTGATATATGACACCACGTGAAAGAACACCCACCTAAAGGTACCTCCACCAAGCCCGCACTAGCAATGAAGGAGTTAAAAGCCTCCACACCGTGTTTATTAAAAACCGACCCAAACCTCTTACTATTATCACACACTTTATTAAAATCTCCCATAGTAACGACGTCTCCATCCCAATTCACAATCACGCATGATAAGTATTCCCATAACATCTTTTTTTCGCTTAGATCTTGAGGAGCATACACCGATATAATAAGTAATCTTTTCCCACTAGGCAGCCACACACCTCTAACCATAGTAAAATAATCCGACACCATTTCATTAATTTTCTAAAACATATTAGGGTCCCATACACATAGAATCCCACCCGAATTACCAACAGCTTCACTATACACATAATCAAATGTTAAATTACCCCAACACCTCTTAATGCACCAAATCTTAATTTTCTCCATTTTGGTTTCTTGTAACGATAAAAAATTCACCTTATTTGACACACATAACTCCTTAACCCAATCTTTTTTAGCCTTTTGGGCGAGGCCTTGAATGTTCAATGATAAAAAATTCATCGATGAACATCATTCACTCCTTGTGATTCGATGATTACTTCCATATTTTTAATGCAACCCGTCATATCATATCTCATAGTCTGCCCCACATTAACAAGATCATCAATTAATTGTATTATAGACCCACCTGTACGAGGTATTTCTGACTTCTTAAAATGACCTGAACAAGAAGCTTCATGGGTGTCAGTCAAAACTTCAACCCCCTCATGAACTTGTTTTTCCACGAAACCTCCATCTTCCTGACCATCTTTTACTCTATTCTCATCCGACAAAGTGTCTGACCTTTCTACTGGTGCAACGCCATCCTCATTTGGTGTGAAAGTAGGTGGATATTTAAGACTATCTTCTGGCTTGCCATCATTATTGTTATCATCCCTTTTTTTATTAAGGACCTTGTAAATACCAAACGAATCCTAAGATTGTACATTACTTTGTCTGACTGCCTTATCCTCAAAAGTATGTTTATCTGGTACTTCCTCAAAGTTTGTCTCGGGAACTTCATCCACGTCACTGTCACCTTTTACATCTTTTAAGTTTCTCGATGTACCCCCTTGGACTTCGTCTTCATGTGATCCATCATACGAATCATATTCCTCTTCACTATCCTCCTCAAAATCAGGCACCCATCCTGGTACCTCTTGCCACGTTACACCATTTTAAAAGACTCAAACAGAACCGTCTTCAATTTTGTACATATGCAAATTTTGTTGCTATGATAGCCGTCTTCCTCCAACTCCTCGCCATTTAATATAATACCCCATCTTGATGCAATGCGGCTAAAAGTATTCCTAGACCACCACTTGCATGGAACACCCTCAACCTCCACCCATATAACCCTCTCATCAATAACAAAATCATTGTGCGCTTGTATGATATGAGAGAACCATGTACCCACTGCCAAATTAGATAGAAACCTATTCTTGGTTTTTTCATCCTGGAACACAATCATAACCCAAAAACCTCCCATATACTTGAGCTCAATATTCGCATAACCTTCTTTGCCTAAGACCACCTTTAAATTTCTTAAGGATGCAAACTCCTTCACCTTCCCCAACAAACATAACGAATAATCTCCTTGATTCAAACATGTCTCATCCAACACCAAGGATGGACTATCTTCCATAAACCCCTTCTGTCCTTGATTTCCTTTAACAACATGAGCATACAAATTTGCCGTACCCTTTGCCCCATCACCACTCTTCCTACCTCCAGTATTATCCCAATTCATCCCATTTTCATTCAACTTGTGACTATGATTTTTTAGCAGTTCTCTTTGGAATCTTGCCACATTAGCATGAAGTTTATTACATCCCACCCACACCGTACACAAATTATTGACCAAACGATCTACATCAAAGACCTTAATGAATTGCACAAAACCAAATCTTTTACCTGTCTTCGATCTTCTATCAGGAATATAAGCATCAACAACGTGCCCATATAACTTACAAGTGTTCCATAAATCTTTGGCACCATAACCATCAGGAAAGTTTGTGACAAACACGGACGTAGATATCTTCTGAACATCATCCTCCTTAGTCCTCTGGCTACCCGTAATAACCATGTCTTAAAATGAAACAAGTATAAACTTATACAATATGGAAAGTATTGTCATGGAAACTATATTTACATTATGTATTGGTGCATGCAAGTAGGAAACCCTGTGTAAAACTAGAGAATAGTGTAAATTGTCAGAAGATATTGTTTGTATGAGAAGAATGTGGCAAGTAACGAAGGGAAAAAACAATGTAGTTTGCTGAGCTGCGTGTTAGATACATGGTACATCGTTTTATGCAGTTTGAATCTGCAATGTATGCTTTTTTTCAGTATAAACCTGTCATGTATGATTTCATCTTCATATAAAGTAAAAAGAAAGTGCTAGGCCTGTTGATATACAGATCTTCTGCATGTAAGGGGGTGTTTGGAGAAATATTTGTTGAATGCTGATTACAGTATTATGGAAACAACGAAGATGAGGTACTACAAGCTGCTGCATTTTAGCCCTTATATACATGGCATGTAACACACTGTAGGTAATGAGACATAGTATTGTGTCTCATTACAAGTATCATCGGTGTTGTTTAGGTTGATGAGTTATATTACCTGTGCAACAACAAGGTTACGAGACATGCGATGTAGACTCGTCAGGGTACACAGGAACATTTCTTTCTAATGACATATGCTTAAATTTTTTGGGTGTTATGTTTTTTGATGTGGTTACTCAGTTGAAATTGGATTAGAAATCTGTTTCATCCTTTAGTTTATGATAACACGACAAAATTGTAAATCCTAATATGGCGTGTTTGTTCTTTATTGATAATAAACTGTTTTTCAATGTTAATTTATATTGATAGGAACATCTGTCCATATAAAACTAGCCCCCGCCGCAACGCGCATGTCTTTTTCCATATCATTTGATTACTAAACAACATGATTTACATGTGGAATGTCTAACTCTCTATGCCTCAATGAGTCAAATGTGTTTTGTACGTCTTCCTTAGTTGTTTGTCCATACAACATCTCAAGAACTATCTATTATCGACGATGTGTGTCGTTATTAGTTATGATTTAATCAATAAGCTCCCCAACTAACCTATATGACTTGTTTTGGTGTGTTTTGAATTACTAAGTAATTTGCAAGTTTATGTTTTTTGGGTAAAGGGGAAGGAGTGAAACTCTTAAACTATCATTACTAACATTACTCAGTTTAGGTTATTAGTCTAAACATGCAATATTGCTATTGTTCTATCTAGTTTTTGAATCAAGTAATAAACTTTCCAATTTGTGTCCCTACTAATCAAATAGTTCGGAGCAGATAGCCATGATAACTCAAATGACGTAAGTCTTTAAACAAGGCATATAATTTCTTAGTAATAGATAAATCAAACTAGTACAACATGTCGTGCTTAATCAAACTTACAATTCAGTAAACACTTAGGGTATCTAACCCTTAGTTCTAGAAACAAAGATAAAATATGAAAAGTGTTATTGAGAACGAAAGACAAAATGTAAAGATTAACAAGACGTGATACGGGTATGTTAACAATGTTTGGAATGATTTCCCTCACTTGTTTAAACTTCAATAATGGTGGATTTTCTGAGTCTTTTGTTGTCTAAAGTCGACTTGTGGCGATAGAATGAATATTATGTCGAGTTTAGGGCTTTATTTATAGAGTTTTGGAAATTCGACCTCTATATGGCGTATGGAGATTTTTCATGCGGGTCGTTTGTCCCATACGGTGTATAGATTTGGTACTGTTTGAGCTTTTCCAATATGGTGATTGCCGATTTCCCATCCTCCGTATGGCCTTCGATATAATAACTCTGGATTTTTTAAATTTATGTGCATTCAATTTTTGTTTTAGTTTTTCTCTTAGTCTATTCTATTATACAAATAGTTAGCAATTAAAGTACAAATTTATATAAATCAATGATTATGAGCATAAATGTGGGTTAATTGTATACTCAAGCTATACAGTAGAAAAATCGATCAATTAATACTCGATTATTTAATAAACTCTTAAGATAATATTTTTTTTGCCTGGATCCCCCGACTCGAGGATAGGGTGTAAATTAATAATTGCTAAAACTTATAAGATATAATTTTTGATAATTTATTTAGACCCCATATAAAAATATTAACTTTAATAATTCTTATATATAGCATTATTAATGAATGATTTATGAAGGTTTCTTGAAAATGATCAATTGTCTTTTGTTTTTTGTTGAATTCAAATTTTCCCTTTTGAAGATGGGAGCCATGTTGTGTGTATGATTTGTTTTGGAGTTAACTATTTTGATCTTGTTTTTATATAGAAAATATTTTTTAATGTCCAAAAGATGATACATGAACTCAAGAAGAAGCTTAATAGGTGGGGAGGGAGATATGAGGTTTCTTTCAATTGGGCACGTTCATTTGATATCTGCATTGTATACAATAATTAAATAAAATTATTAATTAATATATAGAGAATTTTTTTCTAACATTTGTATATAATTATTAATATTAAATATTATTAATATATAAATTAATAAATTATTAATTTACTCGATTAAATGAATAACTCTTTTAATTAATAAATTTTTTTGGTTTGGTCAACGGTGTTTATTTTTATTGAGTTTTATGTTACAACTTATTTGATGTTATTAAATATTTCTCCCTCCCCACCTGATTTCTACTCCTCAAGTAGACTGTATTTTTAAATCTAAAAAAAATTTCTAAGAAAATATGACTTTAAATTTGACATATTCTAGTTATTTGCATAATCGAGCACCTCACGAAAAGAAAAAGGAAATAACACTTAATCTCTTACTAATATATGTGTTATATTTACTGATCGCTCAATTGCTTAGTCAAGATAAGGATGCTATCATAGACTTCACTAAATTTCATCTCTCTGCCACTAGAGTCTAGGTCTAATTATAATAGAAGACAAAATGGGTCAAAACAAAAATGGTAACAGGTTACAAGGGTATGATAAAGACATGAGAAAATATAATTTGTGTAAACATAAAAATAAACAAACAGTCCTTAAGTCCATAAATAATTATCGCTAGTTGCTTTAAAACCACACACAAGATCGATGAATTTTTCAAGAATCAAACATCTTTAAAGTAATGAGTTAATGTGTAAATTCAATGATTTTTGCCTTCAAAACATAACAACTACTAATACTTGGGCAACTTTTGACACATTTAAAAGGATAATGTGCAAGAACACAACAATCTTTCAACCGTTGGCCTTCATAGATAGAAAAGTGCCGAAGCAAGGGTCCACACCGGTAAGTCACATAAAACAGAACAGTGGCAAGCAGAAAGAAAAATAGTTGCGCAAGGGTCAAAAGAGAGTAAATTACAAGCGTTATTTTCATTTGAGGTATTTTCATTTGAGGATTAAATCGTTATAACCCAAAGCTTAATATTTATCCTAGATAAATATTAGAGGGTTATAAACAACAAAAGACCAAACAAACAACCCAAAGGGTTGTTTGGGTCGATTATGGGACAAAACCCCATAAGGGGGTGTAGTTTGACTTCTTGTCAAACTGTAATACTTGTTGGACAAGTAATAGGGTTTCTAGAATCCTTCATTGCATCTCTAAATACAAAGGGAATTACAGGGATCCTCATAACACACACACACACTAACCCTAAAATCCCTCTTATTCTCTCTACACGATCGATCTACCAATGGTTTCTCTAAACCCTTGCTGATCCCAACTCGACCCTAGGTCAATCCCTAAATCGACCCTAATCGATTTAGGGTTACCCTGGTTTTGTAACTCGCCTAACTTGCCTAGGTTCGGAGCCCTAGTTCTACATGTGTAGTACCGGTGGAAACCTGGCGCAACCCTAATTCCGGTTTTCCTTTAGAAAACCCTAAGGTGGTCGAACAATCTAAAGAAGAAGGATTTCATGCATCTGTTGATCAAGAAGCTTACACATATACAAGATAACAAGTAAGTCTTCTATAAACACCCCCTTTATACGTGTTTAGATTTTTGGTTTTATCATTGTTTAGGTATGATCTTGCTATTAGGGTTTGTTTGGCAGCATAGAAAACTCGGTGTTTATTTTCTATTGTGCATGTTGTAATGTCCATGAGGGATACCACCAGAACCTTGCAATGGTATAAGAGCTACCCTAATCATATATAATCTAGCTAGGGTTCTTAGTAATTTCTTTTATTGTCATAAAAGTTAAAACCTTAACTTTTGTTATG
>BQNB010057256.1:7886-25559 GCA_026074375.1 Tanacetum coccineum | reverse complement strand
GGGGATTAAGAAAATATAAGTGGATCATTATGCATGTAAAAATTCTGACGTCGGTGGTGGTTTGAGGGTGGCGGACCGGCAGTGGTGGTGATGAGGAGAGAAAAGTGGAGAGAAAAGTGTGTATTTATCGGGATAATGTAGATTTGTGTGCATAGTAAGTGGGATTAATATTGTCGATAATATATGATTCATTAGGGTCGCACGCAATAGCTTGAGATCATCATTTTATATATTCGTTTTAAATATAGAAATGGTCACTTAAATGAATCGGGCTTAATTGAGTTGGACTTAATTAAATGGAAGGGAGCAAGTTTGGGCCGAAGCCTAAACTAATGGTGCATCCCTTTTGGACCCACGCCCGACATCCTCTCCTTGTGGGATCGGGCTGAGTATTTGGTTTTTGGTTTAATTATAGATAAGATATTATCTTGAATAATATATCATCTTGTAATTAATAATAAATCTTTTATTTATTTATTTGATATTTATCTTGATTTGATTTTGATACTTATCCAATAAGCGTATAAATACAAGAGTTATTATTTCATGCAGTATTTGTTAATTTAGAAAACCAAAAACCCTAGTTCTCTCATCCCCTCCCATGTTCGGCTGCTGCATACCACCAAGAACAAACAATAGTTTGTTTGATCTCTTGTAATTCGATTATACATGTTGCTATGGATTGACTAACTGCTAACACATCTCTTGTGGTTGCTTGAGGGCTTGTTTGTCAACCGTGAAGGGTTCAACTTTGGACTCTAGATCTTTGTCTGATCTCCCACTACAAACAAGGTATGCAATTGTTGTTTTTGTTTTGATTAGTCATAAAACATGTATGGATCGTTGGCTCACGGAAAACTTAAGGATTACCCTTAAGTATGAAGGAAAGTTGCATCACATTGATTCACCACTTCTTGAACCTCATGTTGCTACTGCCACTTCTGAACATGTCGCTCCCTATCAAGCTTTGCTTGCTCAGCAGGATAAAGTTGTGTTGCTAATGTTAGCATGCATGACGCCTGAGCTCTATAAGGACATGGAGAATCATAATGCATAGATATGATCAAAGAGCTTAAAAACATGTTTCAAACTCAATCTAGCCAAGAGTTGTATGACACTAAAAGGCAGCAAAATGCATGGAGGGTCAATCGAAAAGCTCTCATGTTTTGAAGATGAAGAGCTACATCGACAAGATAGAACGTCTTGGACATACATTGATACATGTTCTTGTGCTTAACATTGTAAAAGGCAAGCTAGTCATAATCTATTTTACATTTACACATACATTTCTCACTCTAGAAATATCATCTCTAGTTGTTTTCTCATCTCAATAAACTGCCCAATCAACAAGAATCATCACCCGTGTATTATGAATTAAAACGATCCTACAAATTGTATCAGGAGCGGGTTTGAATCGTGATTATTCTTATGGGTTGATTAAGCTTAAATTCCGTGCTATATTTGTGAAGAAAGCCCACAGCTTCAAAAAGCAATAGGGCTTAATTTGTTGGTTAATCCTTGGTGTTTCTCTTGCTCTACAATGTAAACAAGGTATATTGTTGCCACTCACTACTAAGTGAATCACAAGCCCTAGTTCGTTTTTACAGATTACAATGTTCGATATTTATTTGTGTTCTTAAGAGGAGAGTTGCTTCAATATAGAAAAGATCCACAAGAGAATTTACATGTTATTGTGTGCTTAATCTTCATTTAGACACTTAGTATTACATGTAAAAAGCCCATTGTTTTTTTTAATTCGTTGTTTATATAAGCTCATTGTGAAGTTGTTTATTCAAAATTTCGTCTTTGTGTTCTTGGTGGAGGCGGTTTGACAAGATGGGAACAAGATCCGGATTTTAGGAAAAGTGTCACACGTGGCGAGTTGACTGGTCAAAGGCGAGTTCCTTATATAAGTTAAAAATAAGGTGGCGAGTTGCTTTGTAAGGGTGGCTGTTTTGCCTAGTATGAATGTGATGCCTTTTATTGTGGTGGTTTGACAGGTTTGGAGGTGAGTTGATTATTTAATTAGCAAAATCAAACGTTACTCTGTCCATTTTACCATTTGACGGCGAGTTGCCTAAACAAACGGCGGTTTGATTATTTAAATCTTGGCGGGCGAGTTGAGATATCACAAGGCGAGTTGATTAAGAAAACTGGCAGCGGTTTGCATAATTATATTGACTGGCGGTATGCTTATTTTATTTTGGCGGCGGTTTGGTGTTTTTAGACAGCGGTTTGATTATAATATTAGACAGCGGTTTGAGATTACTTGGTGGCGGTTTGCTTAGAGACAGAAGGCGGTTTGGTTGATTTTCTCAGTGGCGGTTTGGTCATTATCAGGAGGCGGTTTGCTTATCATTTTAATTAGAAATTCATATAAGTAACCTTCGGACTTTGAACATTACACGACACTTAATCAAACATAATAAAACATCAACATAAACCATAATCAAGGACTTAAAAGACATTATTCAAACAGCAAACGAATCTTAAACAAACAAATTATTCACTTACGGTTTTCTAGTGATTTTGTAAAATCCCGTTAAATCTGTTATCGGTTTAAATCTTAGACTTGTAAAATCCCGTAATCGATAAATCAAGATGTCTAATATGTCGAAAGATATCCAGTATGCCAGTTCAGATACACGCCCACCAATGCTTGATAGAACAGACTTTGAATCTTGGCAGCAAAGGATTCGTTTGTATTGTCTGGGAAAAGATAATGAAGAGAATATAATGAAATCAATTACTGAAGGTCCATTTCAAATGGGAACAATGAGAGATACCCTTACTAAAGGAGGTGAGGGTGCACTTCATCTAGGTCCAGAACGTGCTAGAGTCTTTGCCGACCTTTCAGCTGAACAAAAGGACATGTATAAAGCTGACATTCGTGCTACAAATATCATACTTCAAGGTATACCAAAAGACATCTACTCTCTCATCAACCACTATAACTTAGACGCCAAGATATTTTGGGAACAATGGAAGATGATCCTAGAAGGGTTCTGATTTGACAAAGGAACCAGAATCTAAATTAATACGATGAATTTGAACACTTCCTGCCAATCAACAGGAAAACAATTCGATGTGATCTATGTCAGGTTTAACAAAGCTCATTAATGACATGAGAAACATCAAGATGACTCATGTGCCAAGAATGCACTTACCTCTAAGTTTTGTGAACAACATGTACCTGAATGGAGGAGATTCATAACTTGAAGTTAAACTTAACAGAGTTTGAAAAGAGTCAACTTTGATAGTTGTATGCTGTATTTAAAGCAACATAGGTAACAAGCTAATGAGAACAGAATGATGATGGAAAGGTTCATTCAACCAACTAATGACCCTTTGGCACTAGTGTCTAATGCATCAAATCAGAAGTATCCAACACAATCATCTGATTCTCCATAATTCTCAAATCAACCATCACTTGTTGATAACTGTCAAATGGACACAGGAAGCACTTCAACGGATAACTTGATTGAAAGCCTAACCAACACACTTGCCCTCCTCAATCAATCGTACAAATCACATCTTCCTCAAACAAACAATCAACTCAGAACGTCTTCTAATGCAAGGAACAAAGCTACGGTTCAAGACGGCAGAGTTGTGGTTCAAGATGTCCGTGGAAGATACAATGCGAATAATCAAGGAAGACCATTTCAGAGGAACAATGCAAGAGGAAATGTTGTAGCTGGGAATGTGGGAGGTCAGAACAGAGTTGGAAACATGAATCCTGGTCAAGCTAAACCCATTATGTGCTACAACTGCAAAGGAATCGGGCACATAGCACGAGAATGTCCACAACCAAAGCGTCCTCTGGATTCAGACTACTTCAAAGACAAGATGCTGCTTATGAATGCTCATGAGAATGGTGTTGTACTGGATGAAGAGTGATTTTTTTTGTTTGTTGCTTGCCGGAGAACAGAATCACCATTTTGATGACATGGGAATGATATGGCACTCGAATGTTACCATGTCTTGAACTGATTCAATGTGATGCATTCGACTCTGATGTTGATGAGGGTCCCACTACACAGACCATGTTCATGGCAAATCTCACATCTGAAGAAGCCGGGGCATCTTATGACTCGAATATTCCATCTGAGGTACAAGATCGTGAATACGATTCAGATTGTGAAGATAAGTATCACGAAGTACACGAGATGCAAAGCGATGTACAACACAACTACGTTGTTGACTCTGATGCTGACTATACGAGTGATAGTAATATTATTCCGTATGATCAGTATGTGGAAGCCAAACTAAGAACATGTTGTTACAAAGTCAATGTATCTTTCTGTAAAACGAAATGATGCAGTTGATGTCAATGTCTCGATGAAATGCAGAACAGGGGTGTCCAAAGTATGTCAGTAAATAAGCAGGATAAAGTAGTTAATGACTCAGTGACTTCTGAACTTGCGAGATATAAGGAACTGGTCGGGGTGTATGAACAACGGGCTAAGTTTGAATTAACTGATAGAGAACGAAAGATTGATGAACAAATGAGAATAATTATCTCTGACCGAAATCGAAAAGAAAACTTCTTAAAATCAGAACCTCATTCAGCACAATAGCAACTTCCGTTCTAACCCTTAACCATCATAAGATTAGTGAGGGAAGAAGCGATCATTTTTGATAAAGGATTTAAAACAAAAAGAAGACAAATTCCTTGAAGAGTTTTAGACATAAAAAGCTAAAAAGAAAGGTTGAAGATAGATTATACAAAACAAGTATCATCTGTTCAAAGGTTCACATAGATATGTAAACCAAAATCATTTTATGATGAAAGAAACAAGGTAGCGATAGGCTTACAAAAATCCCTTTATATCCTCACTCGGTAGCGAAGCAAGTTCAACCAGCCCTCTATAATGGTCATGTATTAGTCATGTCCAATCATGCACGTCCTGTTGTGCATGACTCAGAGGACACTCGTGATATGGCTGAGATAACTAGGAAAAGAATGATGGAGAAAATGAAAAGCCCTCTATGTGTGGAAAATAAAATTTAGATTTGCCTCCCCCCCTACCCCCCGGATTACTCGAAGGAGAACCTTCCTTGCAAACCTTTGCTCACATCCACAAAGTAATCTGACCCCAGAACGATATTTTGGGGTCCATAGATGAAAATGACAGGAAAAAGGGCTGAGACCTCAGTATCTAAAACCACTTTCATTCATCATTGACAAGTGTATCCACCCAATACTCCTATCAAGCTTGTCCCCAGAGTTCTTCCAACTAAAAGTCAAGTGAAGATTAATCTTTATGTACTCACACAACTTTTTACGGAATTTTACAAAATGGCAAAAAAATAAACACCCAACAGGTTTACAGGAAGGGGAAAAGTTTTTGAGGCAAACAAAAAGATGTACCTCACTGAAGTTTATCCATTTTTTTCAAACTCTTAAAGAACACTTTGCAGAGTTCAAACGGACCTCTTTAAAGACGTTAAAGCAATGTATAAATTTTTGATCAATGTAATGACGAAGTGGACCAGAATATCTGTAGGACAAAGCAATGTGCTGAAATTGTAAAGAAAAACTTCTCATTGAAAATGAGAATCGGATTGCAATTGTTTGTCGAATCAACTGTTGTATGATGTGGAAAAATCAACGTTGTCTGAATCTTAAGCTGAGATGTCAAAGTTCATAATTGAGTCAAAACATATTTCAAAACTTGAAAGTGAATCCTAAATTTTTGGCAATTAAAGTATCAACATCTTTCAAGAAAGTTTTGATAATAAAAATCCCAGACATCCAGGAATCTCCATGATATTGAAGACTCATTCTTAAGATCAAGAATCTCAAGCATCAGATTCAAGAAAAAGACAACGTTATTAAGACTTGAAAGTTCTAGGTCTCTAAGTAAGATTGACAGAAGTTTTGAGCCTTATAATGTTAGTGATGTCACTGCTCTTATTGAACATAATGAATGTGTTAGAGTAAACTAGAAAAGTTCAAACAGCATTACAAGAAATGTATGACTCTATAACGAATATCGTGCTTCACACTAAGGATAAAGAGACATCAACCATGTTTTAAATGATATCGAGAGTCTAAAGGCTCAGTTGAGAAGCAAAGTGTCTTGTGTCACTAGTGACTCTGTCAAACCAAAAGTTCTTGCGCCTGACATGTATGCCATTGATGTTAAACCCATCCCCTCATGTCCCCTTAAAACATATGTGTTCTCATTAAAACAATACAGCCATCTTAAGGAGAGGTGTAGAAACAGTTAGGGTAGATTGAAGAGAAGCTAGAGGAGTTAAACCACTGGATAATGGCACTTAACTATGCTTGTAATACACTAAGCTATCTCATGAATTGTAGAATATGTGATTGGCGACTTCCAAAATAGTTTCAATAAAAGAGATAACAGGCTCCCCCTCTACCCCCTGTTAACTAGGAAAAAAGCAAGGTTTACTTTAATGATAAACCAGGAACTTCATCTAGCAACACACAGAAACACGAAGTGCACCAGAAAGTTCAACAGACTAATATCCCTGTGATTCCTTCTACAGGAGTAAACACTTCCACTGAAGCAAGCAGATCAAAGCCTAGAAGCAATACAAAGAAAAATAGGATCCTGCCTGCTAAGAGTGAGAATAAGAAGAAAGTAGAAGACCACCCTAGGACAAATAAGGTCCAGATAATGACAAAAGTGAATCGGGTTGATTCTAGCATTAGCTCTAAGCGTGTTGTAATTAATTCGAATTCTGAATCTGTGTGCAAAACGTGTAACAAATGTTTAAACTCTGCAAATCATGAAATGTGTGTTGTTAATATTTTGAGTTCTATGAATGCAACCCCCACTGTTAAAATTATCTTGAATAAAGGGAAGCAGATTTGGAAACCAAAAGGCAAACTGTCTGATAATAGTTTGAACAAGACCAAGCGGGTTTGGAAAGCAACGGGCAAACTATTTGCTGATATTGGTTATCAATGGAGACCCACAGGAAAGAAATTCACCTTAGGAAAACTTAATTGTGGTTATCAATGGAGACCCACAGGAAAGAAATTTGCCTTAGGCGAACTGTGCCCTTTAACTAAGCTTTCTGTGAAATGTTCTATTATATCTGCTAACCAACAGGACCCCAACAAAAATTGGGGAACCGAAATTCCAAACTCTCCACACTCGACTGTTTTCAAATGCAGGTCGTACAGGTCGTCCTTTGGTATCTGGACTCAGGCTATTCAAAACATATGACGGGGAATCGTTCAAAGCTTAAGACTTGTGAAAATTTCACCGGACACTTAGATTCAGGAATGATCACTTTGGAGCTATCATGGGTTATGGAATTATTTATTGTGACATGTGATCTCCAGAGTAACTATTGAAAGGTTCTTGGACACAATCTTTTTTTATGTAGGGCAATTTTGTGGATTCAGATCTTAAGTGGCCTTCAGAAAACATTCGTGCTTTGGTTTCGATACTATGTGATGTGTAGGACTTACTGAAAGTTACGCAGCACATAAATTTGTACGCAATATCTGTTGATGAAATGCTCAGTCTTCTCGTAATATGTTTATTGTCAAAAGCCTCCAAGAACAAATCATGGTTTTGGCATCGTCGGTTAAAGCACTTCCATCTCAACGACAGAGCGAAATACATTGCCAAACGTCTGGATGTTGTGGCTCAAATCCTTTGGGATGCGATCTTAGCTAAAAAGACTAACGGCTTTATATTCAATAAAAATCCTCTGTACTGTGATAACAAAAGTGCATTGCTCTAAGCTGCAACAATGTACAAAGCACTCACCGGTCTAAATCCACATCGACATTACGACACCATTTCATTTCGAGAGCCAGTGAACAAATGGAGTGGTTGAACTCTACTTCGGGAAACAAACTATCAACTGGCAGAGAAAGAGGACAAAGTATAAAAAACAAGCATTTCGATAAAAGAAAAACAGATCCGTAAAAAGAGTGAAAAAACGAAAATAAAAAAGGAGAGTTATGAAAAGAAAAAAAGGAAACTATAACAATAGACAAGTACAATAAAAAAACACAGAAATATAAATAAATAAAAAATAGGTAAAACTTCCCATCTCCCTATCCCCCCCTCACCGCCGCCTTGGATACACCACTCCCCGCCCACCCCCCACCTCCCCCCCTCAAACCACCCTCTCTCTAAAACTCCAAACACCACCCACTGCAAATTTCAGCCTCGTACAGCCCCCAACCTCTCAACAAACGTCCTTCCCTCATGAGCGGTCAGATCCCCTACGATCCTCTATGTATCCAAATTCTCATAAAACCACCAACACGGGGACAAATTTACAATATCTAAACAGTCTATGCCTTATAACAAGGTTTTGCACTTACTTCAAAAAGTCAACCCGGTTTCTTATTTGAAGGAAAGAATCTCGACAGTAAAGACAACAGTACCGTAACAACGGTTACTTTAATTATACTCTGGCATGTATTACTTTATATCCATATCAATTTGTGTATTAAGTTACGTTTCATGTGCATTTTTACTTAATTCGGAAGATAATTTCATTCCTGTTTGATAACCAAATAATTTTTCTTTAATTGATTCATCAAAATTATTTGTGTTAATCACGGTGGTAAAAGTGTGTGTTTTGAAAATCAATCCCGATAATTTGACACACTCAATCAATGACTACAAATCTTTAATATAAAATAGGTCCATCGTATTGAGGGGATAGTGTTGTTTCAAACATATTTAATTGTCTGGGTGCCGTATTGGAAGTGTACCCAGGTTCTTAGAGAGACAAAAGAAGCTAAGGAACCAAAATCTACAGAGTCTCGATTGCATCCGCTAATGTTCCCTCTATGCGTAACAGCGAAAACTTATACAAACATCAACACTTCCCACCACCACCACCGTCGCACTACAAAAACCTACAGATCATTCGAGATATTTGGAGAAAGTGAAAAAGAATCTTAAATCTCGAATGCATCAATAGTGGAAGACCAGATAATATTGGCTAGCCACTAATCAAGAGAATGAAGATGTAAGATCAATATCATCGGTTAATTGCAACAACATCTTGAGTAACATTCTAAGTAGTATGGAATTTGATGTTATGTGTCAGTGTATGAATCTTTCATGAGTTTTTCATTAAACTTAAAAAACCAGGTTTTTGAGTTTAACGAAAAAATCTTTCAAAATTATCATATCTGACACTAACACATACCCTCAACGATTGAGGGGGAGCATTAATATGTTCCATACACAGCTTGTAACTAAAATATGATCATACATCTAAGGTTCTCAAGGTGTATTCTCCCACCGACCCATTTGCCAAACATTTTCGGAAGTACCGATGCATCATGTTGAGGGGGAACTTTTCTGAAATGCAAAAACAATCGGGTACTAAACACTTTGATAGTTATATCATAAGTACCTGATTGAGTTTTTCAACAGTGATTTTATGGCAAGGTGAACTGTACCAAAAGACTGACCATGTATTTACTTTTATCGAAGTTATAAGGATGGTAAGGTTAGGTACTCGTTCCTATGATCTTGCCAGAACCGGAGGGATCTACCCAGGGATAATCCACTAGTTAGTACAGAAGTCCTTAGGTATGATTAAAAGGAGTAAATGTGAGAACAAGGGAATAGTGCCGACTGAGATGGAGCTAGTACTGGAATATACCGTAAGTAAGTGCAGTCATTGAAGTCGTCGTAAGCACTAAAAGGGTTGAGAAATCGAAAAACAATTATACCGATAAAGGGTGGTAAGAAAGAAGCCCTCCATATAACTTAAGGCAGAAACCGGGTCAGATACATAATGCTGTCAGAATCACAAGTGATTGCTGACATTAGAAACGACATCATGGACTTAGTGATCAATGCAACAACCCTTCCCAGCCATTACGAGTTCTTTTAAAAGAGACATGTCTCATGTGTCCACGAGACTAAACATGTAATCTACTCACTCACACACATCTGAGTTAGATTCGGTATTGAAAGGGTGACAGTCACACCAACCTCCGATCACTAAAATCAAAGCGCGACTTTCGAGTCAATGAGCCAAAGATCGATCATTTAAATCACGTTAGGACACATTTCCAATTATCTTGTCTCTTACACACTGTGAAAACAAGGTTATCTTAAGAGTCCTACGCATTATCCTTGTGATATTGCCAGAACATCCAAGTGATACAAATGTATTCACAATGAAGATGGAAATCCTGCTAGAGCCAACATCAAACAAGCTCTAGGATAGGTGACTATGTGCGATTCCTACAAGAAATCAAAACTGTGTGCAATCTGGAAAGAAACGATGGTGCGATTCTACATGAATCAAACTTGTTCCAGTATAAGAATTGACGGTTATTGAACATTTGACAAACAATCAAAACTCTCGATGTGTTACAAAAACTTTCATAATTATCACATCAATTGATTTTTCAAATTAATTTTCTCTTTATTGCTAACTGTTTTATTACAGGAACATTTAAAGATGGAGATGGAAATACCCTGTACCAGCAGAGTCAAGTTCATAACCTAATGCTCAGACACGACCTACACTTGTTATGAAGTTATGTAAGATCTTATAAAGGTGTCAAAGCTTCCGCAAACTCTGTTATCATATTCTTCTTCACAAGTGCACAAGATGGCAATAGATTACTAGATGATGAGAGATTATGTTTGGATGATGATCTCAAGAAAGCTCATGATCAAAATCAAAACAAGTCAAAGTGAACAAGCTCAATTGTTATCTAAAGATCACTACAACAAAGTACTAATGTACATGAAGAATCAAAAGACTGAAGTTTTAAGAGTCTTAAGTCTGTAGTTTCAGGGTGACACTCCCCTTAGGGGAGGATTGTTAGGTATGAGTAAAAGACTTGTAGTCACGGTCACCACGCCCGTATATTTATTGTTTATAATAGTTCGTATTTTAAATAGTAAATCGTATGTCTTTCTCGTTTTTAAAGCGGTTACTAATACCCGGTATTTTGTAAAAACTATATAAGCCTCTTCCAACTTTGGAAGAGGCAAGCTAGTCATAATCTATTTTACATTTACACATACATTTCTCTCTCTAGAAATATCACTCTATGTGTTCTCTCTCTATATACTTAGCCCAACACAATAATCATCACCGTGTTATGATAAACGATTCCTACAGTAATTTATTTAATAGATATAGCAATAGATCTGTCATAGTCTATCGCATATAACATGATAATAAAAATAGATGAAATTAAATATTTGTACTTAATTTATTTGATTGGCTTGTCAAAATTATTTTCTTTAATTTTCTGTTTATATCATGATCCACCTTATACAAAGTTGATCATGAACAAGCCAATAGTAGAATTATAATTTTTATTATGATTGTGTTTAGCCCTTCATGCCCATAGCATTTTGTCATGATTTTAACTTTTTTTTTTTTATTTGATATGCATTTAGGTTTTCAGCCACGAAGCCATAGTTGTAATTTGTATTTTGTTTCCATTTATATGTATTTATTTTAATTGTAAGTATTAAAATAGGATTGTAATTTCAATTTATAAATGTAACAAGATAGAGAACAAGGCTGGATGCAAGGAGCAAATTATCTCAAGCTTACGTTCTGCTTAACTAAGATATAGGATCTTAAGTTAAGTAGGAGTGTTTTGAGGAACCCTAGATGGCCATTGTGTTTGTGTTATCTTACAGACACAATTATAGAATTTTAAGCTAGGCTATACAAAATTTATGTTTGCATGAATGTGTTTACTAAAATGTTTAATATGATTGTGCATGTTGAACACCGTTTTGGGTTTAAGGGTTAAACGGAATTTTAAGTTAAACACCAAAATTCTTTAGAAAAGTTTAAACCTGTTAAAATATTTTAACGAAATTCCATCGTAAGTAGTATGAATGTATTACTTATGATACACGTTTTTAAAATTTATAGTTATCTAAAAAAAGGTTCCGTTGTGGTCATTATACCCAATTAAGAGACGGGGACATCTCAACTGCATTTTGAACCTAATCCGACCATTGTGCAATCTGGTGTCAGAGACAGAATTATCAGGAATACATGCACCGAGCGCCCTAACTTCCTATCGACTTTTTATTAGAGGACTAAATCTTGAGCGGATGGTTAGACCATATCTTGGGGCAACAAGAATATGACAACGTTGCTATGAAATTTTATATTCTAGGTCCCTCACAAAGTTCGTTAATTGTATCGAGATACAATTAATAACCGGTGTTTTACTTTAATAATGTCACTACGTCTGTGATTAATCGAATAGTGATTAGATTTAAGTTGGAGTTGTTAGAGATTAAAAGTTAAATAATGGGTAATTAAATATTATTTAAAGTAAAATATCAAAAATACTGAATGGACTTTATTGTTTTTAATGGTCTTCACCTACCCCAATAATTAATGCTCTACCCTTGGATTCTTTGACCGAGAAGGAGAAACTCAATGGATCCAATTTCCTTGACTGGCACAGAAACTGAGTATTAACCCTTAATTATGAAGGAATGTTTCATTACTTTAATTCCACCACTCCTTGACCCCCTCCTGCTGCAATTGCACTCCTAAGCAGGTCGTTGCTTATCAACTTGGCTTGTTGAGCAGATAAGTGTGCGTTGCTAATGTTAGCATGCATGACGCCCTGAGCTCCAAAGGAATGGAGAAATCTCATGCATTGATATGATCAATGAGCTTAAAAACATGTTTCAAACTCAAGCAAGCCATAGAGTGTATGAACACACAAAGCAGCAAATGCATTGCAAGATAGAGGAAGGTCAGTCGGTGAGCTCTTATGTTTTGAAGATGAAGAGCTATATCGATAAGCTAGAACGTATTGGACATCCTATGCCACATGTTCTTGTGGTTAACACCGTACCAGGTTCATTACCAAAGTGGTTTGACAACTTTGTCATGAATCATAACATGTAGGGCTAGGACAATAAGTCTCTTTGAGAACTACATGTAATGTTGCAAAACTGACGAGAAGTATGTGCCTTCTAAGAGTATCATTTCAAGCTTTCATATGATAAGGGAATGAGGCGTGAATAAGAAGTCTTGAAAAAAAGGGAAAGGAAAGTCCAAAGGTAGGAAGAAAATTTCGCCACCCAAAAGAAAGAAAGCATAACAAAGGATGCAAAGTGCTTATCCATTAAACGAAAGATCAGACACTGGAAGAGGAATTATCCCCTTAACCTTACTGAGTTTAAGCAAGGCAAGCAGACTGTCACGTCTAACAAAACCATTTTAATTCATGGTTGAACTATTTGCTATCTCACCTAATTCCTGGGTATTTGATACAGGCTATGGAATTTACATTTTTAATAATGTACATGGAATGAAAAGTGGCAAGAGACTAGAAAAGGGTGCCATGATGATACATATGGGAAATGGGAACCTAAAGTTGAAGCAATAGGAACTTATTTTCTTAATGTGCCTAGTGGTGTGGAACTTTGTTTACAACAACGTCATTACACACATACTATTACTAGAGGTGTTATTTATGTCTCTTGTTTGAGAGATGCTAGTTTTGAACTTGCATTTAAACACTATGGCATTTATGTTTCAAAGAATAATATGTTTTATTTTAATGCATTTCCTTGGAATGGCAATTTTTGAAATAGATATGGATGGTGTGATCTCAATTGATAAATATGTGTTTCATGTTGCTAAGCAAACCAAATATGATTTGAATAAGGCCTACTTTTGGCATTGTCACCTTGGTTACATAAACAAGTAACGCCTCAAGAAACTCAAAGGGATGGTATTCTTGAGTCAATTAGATCTGATGCATTTGACGTGTGAGAGCAACGTGTATGTGGGAAGATGATAAATAAACTTTATCTGGTATAGGTAATAGGGTCGAGGATCTATTAGGACTAATACATATTGATTTGTGTGGCCCATTTCAAGTTCCTACACGAGATGGTGATACTTACTTTGTCACCTTCACCAATGATTTTAGTCGCTATGGTTATGTTTATCTGAGTACACATAAACATGAAGTCTTTAAAACTTTTGTGACATTTTAACGTGCAGTTGAGAATCAACTCGACAAGCATATTAAAAGCTTGCGATCAGATCGTAGAGGTGAATATATAAGTCAGGAATTTCTTGATCAACTGGGTGAATGTGCAATCGTATCATAATGCACGCTACCTTATACACCTCAGCATAATGGTGTAAATCGAAAGGAGGAATCGTACCTTATTAGATATGGTTCAATCGATGATGAACTTGAGTAACGTACCTTTATCCTTTTGGGGATATACTCTTAAGACTGTTGCACACATTCTCAACATGGTTATTACAAAGAAGGTAGATAAAACACCGTATGAGATATGGGATAGGAAGGCTCCTGTATTGTTTTATATAAGAGTGTGGAGATGTGATGTTCTAGTTAAACGTACTACTCCTAATAAATTAGAATCCCGTGCTATCAAATGTAAGTTTGTGGGGTACCCAAAGGAAATTGCGAGATACTCCTTTTACTATCTGGAGGAGTACCAAGTGTTTGTTGAACGCAATGGACAGTTCTTGGAATCAGATTATATGCTTCAAGAATTTAGTGGGAGCGACAAGATTCTTGATGAGGTTCAAGACGTCCCTACTGAACCACAAATTGAATAACCTTCTTTGATATCTATTGTACTACGTGATTGAGAGTTGGTTGAGGAAGAAGTTGTTCATACAGACGTTGTTGAACAAGCTCCTCCTAAGAACTAATAGATAGACTTTGTACATGTTGTACCAACTCTTCGCAGATCAAGCATGCCTCAAACCTGCCTGATAGATATTTTGGTTTTTTGATGATTTCAGAAGGTCGTGATCTTAGAGATTATGATGAACCTGATACCTACAATCAAGCTATTAATGTTTTTCAATCTAAGAAATGATTTGAAGCGATAAATGTAGAGATGCATTCCATTAAAGATAATAAAGTCTGGGACTTAGTTGATCTTCCACTAGGCACCAAGGTTGTTGGCTGCAAGTGGGTCTTCAAGAATAAGACTGACATGCATGGTAATGTAAACACATATAAAGCTGACTAGTAGCGAAAGGTTATATGCAAACTCAATGAGTTGATTATAGTGAAACCTATTCGCCTGTAGTTGGCACTCTGGCTATAAGGATAATATTTTCCATAACCGCATACTATGATTATGAGATATGGAAAATGGACGTGAAATCTGCTATTTGAATGGTCGTTTATATGAAGATGTTTATATGAAGCAACTTGAGGGTTTTCAAAGTTCTAGGTTTCCTAAAAGAGTTTGCAAACTTCAGATATCCATTTATGGTTAGAAGCAAGCTTTTCGTAGTTAGAAAAAGAGGTTTGATGAGAAAATCAAAGAGTTTGGTTTTATTCAAAATACTAAAGAACCGGTGTCTACCTAAGAACTAACAGAAATAAAGTATTTTTATTACTCATGTATGTGGATGACATATTTATGATGGGAAATGACATCCCTATGCTTGAAGGTGTATAAGCCTGGCTTGTGAGTTTTTTTGTCATGAAGGATTTAGGAAAAGCTTCTTACATTTTGGGAATCAAGATCTATAGAGATAGATCAAAATGATTTGTAGGACTATGTCAAAGCTCATACATTGATAAAATTCTCAAGAGATTCAAGATGAAAAACTCTAAGAAAAGATGGGTTTGTATGACTGTTAAGAAGTATTTGAGTGATACTCATAGTCCTGCTACTTAGAAGGAAAGGATAATAATGAGAAAGGTTATATATGCTTCTACTATATGATCTATCATGTATGTTATAACCTCTATGAGTCCTGATATGTCTTATGCGCTGAGCATGACAAGCAAATTTCAATCTGATCCCAGAGAGGAACATTAGACTGTTGTTAAAGAAATTTTAACGTACTTAAGAAGAATCAAAGATACGTGTTTGCTTTATGGAGGTTTGGAGGATGATCTTAGTATAAAGGGTTATACGGATGCAAGTTTTTAAAGTGATCGGGACGATACAAAGTCTCAATCAGGCTACGTGTTCATTATGAATGGCGAAGAGGTGGCATGGAGGAGTTTTAAGTAAGATACGATAGCAATGTCATCTATGAAATTTAAATACATTGTTGTCTCAGAGGCTGCAAAACAGCTTACTGGATGAAGAAGTTCAAAGAGGAACTCAAAGTTGTACCAAGTAAAGAGAACCATGTGAAAGTGTATTGCGACAACTCAAGTACTATCATACTTGCGAGTTAATACATTACACAAAGAGGCAGTAGACATATTCTTCGTAGACATCATTATATCCGTGAAGCAATTAGTCTTCAAAATGTAGAGGTTATTAAAGTTCATACCAATGACAATACCATTGATCCTTTGACAAAAGCATTACCGTGTGGTAAGCATGAATTTCATGCTAATGGAATGGGTCTTCGTTATATTGGTTTAGATTAGTCATAGTTGTATTCATATATTTGGGATGTTGGAACTTTTGCAATTTAATATGATGTTGTTTCTTCCTTTACATTAATTGTTATTCTATATTTGCACGTTAGTACCTTTAGTGAATAATTCTAATATCATCGATCACAATGATTGGGCACAATGTGAATTAAGACTTATATGAAGGGTACTGGTGTTCGTTTGTATAGTACTAATGATTTGCTTGTTATGGCCAGAGTTCATTGTTATTCGTGGAGATGAATAATGGATGACCCATATGAGACATCATGACATGGATGTTTGTCAACAAGTGAATCATGTTTATGGTTTGTATTCTTGAGTATCCTTCGAACTTGAGATATATAGCATTTTTGTAATGTTTGAGGAGTGTGACTTGATTTATACCCAACGCCTTCTTAACATGAGGTTGTCCCGGTATATGTTAGTTTCATGAGTTGGGCATTGCAAGGTGATATGGGTTAAGGTATTTGTTCCTCTTTAAAAGAGAAGATATTATTGTTGGCCACTCCATGAATTGACTGGTATTCACACGGTCGTGACTAGAGAGGAGGTTTAAACTGTTGTTGAACTTACTTTGGTATAACATTAATTCTAGATCGAGAAACATGTTTTAGCGATTTAAGATTGCTTAATCCATGTCTCAAATTAACATGTATCGGAACAAAGGTAATAAGAGTATTACTAAAATCATATGATCATTAAGAGTTAATGATCTGTTGTTTGGTTCTATCGACGGACAAAACAAGTTTGTATTATCTGGTGACAGTTAAGTTCGTTGTTAGACGGTTGACTATTTGGTATTTGACCACTTAGGGATTACCATGTACAAGTGGGATTTGTAGGATTTGTATGCGTAGTAAGTAAGATTAATATTGCCAGTAATATATGATTCATTAGGATCACACACAATAGATTAAGATCACAGCTTTATATATTTGTTGTTTATCATCGTTGTTCGGCTCTTCCACAATGCATTATATAGAAATATAAAAAGCTCTAATCCAACGTGCAACAATCTAATTCCTCGATTTACATACGAATACTGGCTCCAAATTACCCTCGTCCTAACGCGCGACCGCCTTATCTCTCTTTTTATATACAACAACAAGTTAACTATAGAGTCATCAATTATTATTATTTTTCTCTTGTAACTCAAGAGCACAATATAAAACATCACATTTCATTCATATCTTTTTCTTTTTGGTGCATTTATGTCTCTTTCCTTCTTTCTTTAATTTCAAGAGTAGTGACTAGGCGGTGATGACGTATAATAGTTACGCCAGGCTTTTGGGTCTGGG
>BQNB010057255.1:0-38294 GCA_026074375.1 Tanacetum coccineum | reverse complement strand
GTATATATATATATACGTATATATATATATACGTATATGTATATATATACATATACGTATATATATATATATATACGTATAGGTATATATATATATATATACGTATATATACATATATATATATATCTATATATATATATATATATATATATATATATATGTATATACGTATATGTATATATATATATATACGTATATATATATACGTATATGTACGTATATACATATATATATATATATACGTATATGTATATATATAGCCTGCTATCTACTAAAATTCCCCTTCCCTGCTTTGCTGAACCAACACACTAGCGTGCTACTTAACCAGACCCCCTGTCGGGGGGAACCCTTAAGCCTCCTGTTGCCACGACAAAGAACTATAGCATCTCATAAATAACATAAATAACAACTTTCAGAATGTCTTATGTGATCAATGAACCTATCTACTAGGTAGCTCCAAGAAAACGCCGTATGGTGTCTTAGGAGCTGCAAGTCAAGATAGACAAGACGGCATTGATTGAACAAAGCATCAAGAGTCCCATCGGGACGGGGCAGCTGCGAGCTGCCTGTTGCTTATTCGCTAACCCGGGAGTGGTGACCCCGGGGAGGCACGCCATACTGACCGATGCGGCTCCATACCCTGGATTGAGGCTTTGGGGAGAAGATTTAAAACAAATAAAATACAACTTCTTCCCTTACCTCCAGGGGAGGTGAGCAGAAGAGAGGGCGGCCCTCGTTCAATCCCCTGTCTGGGTTTGTGTTCAGAGCCGGGGATAACGATGTTATTTGTTGCTCAAATCATCGACTAAATAAGAGCTTTAAAACTGTGTTTTAAAGATGCCCATGTGGGGTACCCTTCAGAGGTTGAAAAAAGACAGAATGTCTGAGGTCAACTTGCTTTCTAATGCTTTTTGTTTCGTTAAAAAGGTCGACCCTTATATCATTTATTTGATTTGCATCAAAAAATGTCGGGTCGTTAAAAATCCACTGTTTTTGTTCGATAATTATTTTTCGGGGAGGATCAACAACAATAAATCCAGAGTAACAATAAGAAAGACAGTAAGACTAAAGCAATAAGTCCCTTCGGTCTCAGGCTTCTTACTACTGTTTACTTAATACGATTAAGCATTTTCTATGCGGGTCACTTCCCTAGTTCAAATGCTCTGAGTTACGCTTTTTGGGGCTGCACTTCAGAGCTTGGAACCGTGACCCCAGAGAAAATCAAGCAATATTAAAGCAATAAACCGTAGGGTCACTTGCTTCTTGCTGCTGTTATAGCTATATTCTTAGCCTTCCATCGCGCTCCTCGCCGAGCAGCGCTCTTCCTGCCCTCGCCCCCCCAAACCCCCCGGCGGGGGGCTTAGCTCTTTGAGTTTTAATCGTAAGCGGGTGGTAGCCGTACGGGCGCCACTCCCCGAGCAGCGCTCCTCCTTTTATGTTCTTTCGCTCCCCCTCGGGAGCAAAAGACCAAGCTTTCAGATTACTAAAATAGCCTGCTATCTCCTAAAATTCCCCTTCCCTGCTTTGCTGAACCAACACACTATCGTGTTACTTACCCGGACCCCCTGTCGGGGGGAACCCTTAAGCCTCCTGTTGCCACGACAAAGAACTATAGCATCTCATAAATAACATAAATAACAACTTTCAGAATGTCTTATGTGATCAATGAACCTATCTACTAGGTAGCTCCAAGAAAACGCCGTATGGTGTCTTAGGAGCTGCAAGTCAAGATAGACAAGACGGCATTGATTGAACAAAGCATCAAGAGTCCCATCGGGACGGGGCAGCTGCGAGCTGCCTGTTGCTTATTCGCTAACCCGGGAGTGGTGACCCCGGGGAGGCACGCCATACTGACCGATGCGGCTCCATACCCTGGATTGAGGCTTTGGGGAGAAGATTTAAAACAAATAAAATACAACTTCTTCCCTTACCTCCAGGGGAGGTGAGCAGAAGAGAGGGCGGCCCTCGTTCAATCCCCTGTCTGGGTTTGTGTTCAGAGCCGGGGATAACGATGTTATTTGTTGCTCAAATAATCGACGAAATAAGAGCTTTAAAACTGTGTTTTAAAGATGCCCATGTGGGGTACCCTGCAGAGGTTGAAAAAAGACAGAATGTCTGAGGTCAACTTGCTTGATCCTTCTTTTTGTTTCGTTAAAAAGGTCGACCCTTATATCATTTATTTGATTTGCATCAAAAAATGTCGGGTCGTTCAAAATCCACTGTTTTTGTTCGATAATTATTTTTCGGGGAGGATCAACAACAATAAATCCAGAGTAACAATAAGAAAGACAGTAAGACTAAAGCAATAAGTCCCTTCGGTCTCAGGCTTCTTACTACTGTTTACTTAATACGATTAAGCATTTTCTATGCGGGTCACTTCCCTAGTTCAAATGCTCTGAGTTACGCTTTTTGGGGCTGCACTTCAGAGCTTGGAACCGTGACCCCAGAGAAAATCAAGCAATATTAAAGCAATAAACCGTAGGGTCACTTGCTTCTTGCTGCTGTTATAGCTATATTCTTAGCCTTCCATCGCGCTCCTCGCCGAGCAGCGCTCTTCCTGCCCTCGCCCCCCCAAACCCCCCGGCGGGGGGCTTAGCTCTTTGAGTTTTAATCGTAAGCGGGTGGTAGCCGTACGGGCGCCACTCCCCGAGCAGCGCTCCTCCTTTTATGTTCTTTCGCTCCCCCTCGGGAGCAAAAGACCAAGCTTTCAGATTACTAAAATAGCCTGCTATCTCCTAAAATTCCCCTTCCCTGCTTTGCTGAACCAACACACTATCGTGTTACTTACCCGGACCCCCTGTCGGGGGGAACCCTTAAGCCTCCTGTTGCCACGACAAAGAACTATAGCATCTCATAAATAACATAAATAACAACTTTCAGAATGTCTTATGTGATCAATGAACCTATCTACTAGGTAGCTCCAAGAAAACGCCGTATGGTGTCTTAGGAGCTGCAAGTCAAGATAGACAAGACGGCATTGATTGAACAAAGCATCAAGAGTCCCATCGGGACGGGGCAGCTGCGAGCTGCCTGTTGCTTATTCGCTAACCCGGGAGTGGTGACCCCGGGGAGGCACGCCATACTGACCGATGCGGCTCCATACCCTGGATTGAGGCTTTGGGGAGAAGATTTAAAACAAATAAAATACAACTTCTTCCCTTACCTCCAGGGGAGGTGAGCAGAAGAGAGGGCGGCCCTCGTTCAATCCCCTGTCTGGGTTTGTGTTCAGAGCCGGGGATAACGATGTTATTTGTTGCTCAAATAATCGACGAAATAAGAGCTTTAAAACTGTGTTTTAAAGATGCCCATGTGGGGTACCCTGCAGAGGTTGAAAAAAGACAGAATGTCTGAGGTCAACTTGCTTGATCCTTCTTTTTGTTTCGTTAAAAAGGTCGACCCTTATATCATTTATTTGATTTGCATCAAAAAATGTCGGGTCGTTCAAAATCCACTGTTTTTGTTCGATAATTATTTTTCGGGGAGGATCAACAACAATAAATCCAGAGTAACAATAAGAAAGACAGTAAGACTAAAGCAATAAGTCCCTTCGGTCTCAGGCTTCTTACTACTGTTTACTTAATACGATTAAGCATTTTCTATGCGGGTCACTTCCCTAGTTCAAATGCTCTGAGTTACGCTTTTTGGGGCTGCACTTTAGAGCTTGGAACCGTGACCCCAGAGAAAATCAAGCAATATTAAAGTAATAAACCCTAGGGGCACTTGCTTCTTGCTGCTATCAACTATAATTTCCCTTCCCTCGCCCCCCCAAACCCCTCGGTGGGGGCTTAGCTCTTTGAGTTTTAATCGTAAGCGGGTGGTAGCCGTACGGGCGCCACTCCCCGAGCAGCGCTCCTCCTTTTATGTTCTTTCGCTCCCCCTCGGGAGCAAAAGACCAAGCTTTCAGATTACTAAAATAGCCTGCTATCTACTAAAATTCCCCTTCCCTGCTTTGCTGAACCAACACACTAGCGTGCTACTTAACCAGACCCCCTGTCGGGGGGAACCCTTAAGCATCCTGTTGCCACGGAAAAGAACTATAGCAATTAAATTAAACAATTAATAAACTATAGCAATTCAATTAAACAATTCATAAATAACAACTTTCAGAATGTCTTATGTGATCAATGAACCTATCTACTAGGTAGCTCCAAGAAAACGCCGTATGGTGTCTTAGGAGCTGCAAGTCAAGATAGACAAGACGACATTGATTGAACAAAGCATCAAGAGTCCCTTCGGGACGGGGCAGCTGCGAGCTGCCTGTTGCTTATTCGTTAACCCGGGAGTGGTGACCCCGGGGAGGCACGCCATACTGACTGATGCGACTCCATACCCTAGATTGAGGCTTTGGGGAGAAGTTTTAACACAAATAAAAAACAACTTCTTCCCTTACCTCCAGGACAACCGTATTACGTTTTGTCTTATTAGGAGCTGCGTTTTGTCTCCTGCGTTTTACTTCCTACGTTTTGGTTTATCAAAGGTTGCGTTTTGGTTATGCGTTTTGACTAATTGAAGACCTTTCTTGCGTTTTGCCTAGGAGAGATTCTGCCCATTTCAAAACTTGATTGCGTTTTGTCTCAAGATTGGATTGCGTTTTGTCTCAAGATTGGATTGCGTTTTGTCTCAAGATTGGATTGCGTTTTGTCTCAAGACAACCTGCGTTTTGTCTACTTTTGAAGACCTTCATTGCGTTTTGGTAGAAAGAAACTCTGGCAAAAAATTTCATCATTACGTTAACTCATTTCAACCAAACCAAATCACAATTAAACAACATATCACCTAATCCAACAAATAATCATCACTTTTAACATACAATCACTAATCATTGTTCGATCAAATTAATCATTTCACAATCAATTAAAATGGCTAATCTTTCGGAAGACATCCAATGTGCCGGTTCCGATACCCGACCACCTATGCTTGATAGGACTGACTTTGCATCATGGCAACAACGTATTCGACTGTATTGTCGGGGTAAAGAGAATGGGGTGAACATCTTGAAGTCAATTGATGAAGGACCTTTTCAGATGGGAACATTTAGGGAAACTCTTGCAGAAGGAGATGAAGGTGCCTTACATCTAGGTCCAGAACGACCTCGTGTCTATTCTGACCTGTCACCTGAAGATAAGGATAGGTACAATGCTGACATTCGGGCAACAAACATCCTACTTCAAGGGTTGCCAAAAGATATCTACTCTCTTATCAATCATTACACTGATGCAAAGGACATATGGGACAATGTGAAGATGCTCCTGGAAGGTTCGGAATTAACAAAAGAAGACCGTGAATCACAGCTGTATGATGACTTCGAACACTTTCGTCAGCACAAAGGAGAGACTATTCATGATTACTATGTCCGGTTTGCCAAACTCATCAACGACATGCGTAACATCAAGATGACCATGTCCAGAATGCAGTTGAATTCTAAGTTTGTTAACAACATGTTTCCGGAATGGGGTAGATTTGTAACAGCAGTGAAACTCAACAAAGGCTTGAGGGAATCCAACTATGATCAACTGTATGCTTATCTAAAGCAGCACGAGGCACATGCCAATGAGAACAAAATGATGTTAGACCGATTCACTCAACACACAGTTGATCCTCTCGCCTTGATGTCCAATGTGGCACCTCAGCAGTACAATTCACAATCATCCACAAATCCATCATCCACATATGTTCCACCACACTTTGCTGACAACTCTCAACTTGATTCGGGACTCTCTCCAACGGACAACTTAATTGAGAATTTAACCAACACACTTGCCCTTCTCACCCAATCATACAAAACATACCTTCCTCAAACAAACAATCAACTCAGAACTTCATCAAATCCTAGGAACCAAGCTACAGTTCAAGACGGCAGGGTTGTGGTTCAAAATGTTCAGGGTCGACAGAATAGAGGACAGGGTAACAATGCACAGGGTGCAGGTACGGCTGGTTATGGGGGAGCTCTGAACAGAGTCGAGAATGCTAATCCAGGTCAAGCAAGGCAGGTTAAGTGCTACAACTGCAACGGTAGGCCACATAGCAAGGAACTGCACTCAGCCCAAGCGACCACAGAACTCTGAATACTTCAAAGACAAGATGTTACTGATGTAAGCTCAGGAGAATGGAGTGGCATTGGATGAAGAACAGTTACTATTTCTTGTAGGTGGACAAGACAATGTTGTTGATGAAGATGTAGATGAGCAACCTGTTCAGGATTTAGCACTCAATATGGATAATGTGTTTCAAGCTGATGACTGTGATGCTTTTGATTCTGATGTTGATGAGGCACCTACGGCACAAACTATGTTCATGGCTAATCTATCATCTGTAGATCCTGTTTATGATGAAGCATGTCCGTCGTATGATACAGACATTCTATCTGAGGTACACGACCATGATCACTATCAGGATGTTGTTTGTGAACATCATGAAGAACACGAGATACATGACGATGTACAACCAAACTACGTTGTTGACTCACATGCCGATTATACGAGTAATAGTAATATGATTCCGTATGATCAGTATGTAAAGGACAACGCAGTGCCAGTTGTACAAAGCAATGTATCTTCTGTTACAAATGATGCATACATGATGATATATAATGATATGTGTGAACCTCATGCCCAGTCTGTCTCTAAAACAACACGGAACATAGTAGTTGATAATTCACTAACTGCTGAACTTGAAACTTATAAGGAACAAGTTGAACTGTATGAAAGACGGGCCAGGTTTGAATTAACGGAAAGAGAACAAAAGATTGATGAACAATTAAGAATAGTTATCACTGACCGTAACATTAAGGAAGAAAATTTGAAAAAGGAACTTCATTCTGTAAAATTGCAACTTGCTTCTACCATCAACCATAACAAGTCAATGGTAGAAGAAGTTACGTCTTTGAAAAACATGGCTAATCTATCATCTGCAGATCCTGTTTATGATGAAGTCGGTCCGTCGTATGATTCGGACATTCTATCTGAGGTACACGACCATGATCACTATCAGGATGTTGTTTGTGAACATCATGAAGAACACGAGATGCATGACGATGTACAACCAAACTACGTTGTTGACTCACATGCCGATTATACGAGTAATAGTAATATGATTCTGTATGATCAGTATGTGAAGGACAACGCAGTGCCAGTTGTACAAAGCAATGTATCTTCTGTTACAAATGATGCATACATGATGATATATAATGATATGTGTGAACCTCATGCCCAGTCTGTCTCTAAAACAACACGGAACATAGTAGTTGATAATTCACTAACTGCTGAACTTGAAACTTATAAGGAACAAGTTTGACCGTAAGAAAACGGGCACAGGTTTAGACATTTAACGGAAAGATAACCAAAAGGATTGCTGAACAATTAAGAATAGTTTTTATCACTGAACCGTAACATTAAGGAAAGAAATTTTTGAAAAAGGAACTTCATTCTGTAAAATTGCAACTTGCTTCTACCATCAACCATAACAAGTCAATGGTAGAAGAAGTTACGTCTTTGAAAAAGGATTTTAAACAGAAAGAAAACAAATACCTTGAAGAATTTTTGGACATGAAAGCTTTAAAAGAAAAGGTCGAGGATAGATTATACAAACAAGACCAGTCTCTTCAAACAGTTCACATGTTGTGTAAACCAAAGCCCTATTATAATGAACAGAATAAGGTAGCTATTGGCTACAAGAACCCTTTATGCCTCACCCGTGCAAAGCAAGTTTAGCCTGCTCTATATAATGGTTATGAAATTGTCAAAAACAATCATGTCCCGGCTATAGTGCATAAAAACAACATAAGGATACGCCTATGATAGCTGAAATCACTAGGAGAAAAATGCATGACAAAATGAAAGACCCTGAGTGTGTGGCTCATAAGATTAAGATTGCACCACTTGATTACTCGAAAGAGAATTATTTAGCGACCTTCACACCACAAAAGCAATTTACCCCTAAGCAAATATTTTGGTCTCAAGACAATCATCATAAGAAAGCAGAAGCTCCTCAAATACATAACCACTGCCTCAAGACCCAACCAAAGCATTGATAGTATATCTGCCAAATACACCTGCAACGCGTCCAAGGTGGAGCTTCCAACAAAGAGTCAAAAAAAATAACATTTTTGCACTAATACAACTCTTTTCGGACTTTGAAAAAACTTGTAACAAGAGAATTACACCAACGGGGCTCACTGAAGGGGAAAGGGGTTTTGAACAAACCAAGGTATGTTATCTCACTGAGGTCATTCCATTTTTCAAAACACTTAAAGAACATTTTGAGGGCATTCAAAAGGCTCTAACAAAAGAAGTTAAAGAAATAAAAGAAATTTTTGAAGAGTTGGAAGCTGATGTTGACCCAACATGTTTGTTAAGAATGGAATCGATTAAGAATTGACCGGAAAATCTTCTTATGCAAATGATAATTTAATTGTTGATTGCTTGTTCAAAGATGTGTTTCATGTTGCAACGAATTCTGAGCTTAATTATCCTAGGTATTACTGCAAAGTGCATGATGGCCCACACAGTCTTAAGCACGTGTTTGAAACTTGAAAATGAGCTTCTGATTTACTTGATAAGATTCAAAAAAGGTAATCATGATGAGTTATAAAAACGGATAATCCAAATCTATTGATGTAATTCCAATAAAATCTGTAGTAAAATATATCAAAAAAAAAAGGAAAGAATAAGAACCAGACACATTCTCCACCACTCGAGATGTTCCCAAATTTTGACTCGTTTTTGTTAATCTAAAATATGAAATGCCTCAATACAAAAAGACAACGCCATCAAAAAAATGATGAATGCAGATCACTCAATTGAATAAAACCCGAGTGAAGCACCCCGTACACGAAATTTCAGACCTTAAGACTTTCAGATCACTTAATTAACAAAAAAATCAATGTTCTTTAAGAACAAAATGAGCTTTTTAGGGCAGAAAATAGAAAGATTAAGCAGCATTACAAGGAATTGTATGATTCTATCAAGATCACGCGTGCTAAGCATCTAAAACAGACAACTGCCCTATTAACTGAAAAAAAGGAGAGTCTAAAAGGTCCAAATACAGAATAATCCGTCATGTGTCAATAGGATCAAGTAAAACCCAAAAGTTCTTGCAGCCAGGAAATTGATGCTATAGGAAGTTGAACCTATTCCCCCTTGTAATAGGAACAAATAGGACGATGTCAATCTAGTTATCTCAAACCATAATAAAGGTAGAAACCCTTCGCGAGATCGTAGAAGAAGCTAAGACTGAAAGACCATTAGATAGCTCACTTGCATCAGCTTGCCGTTACACTAAACACTCTCAGGAATTGTTAGAACATTTGATTGGCACTTGTCCAAAAGCCTTAAATACACAAGATAACAAGCATGCTTCTACCTCTTTATCTAAGAAAAAACAAGTTACTTTTGAGGAACAATGTGCAATGTCAAAAAGTAACACACACAAACCTGTAGAGCAACTAAACTGTCAGAAGACTAATGTCCCTGTGCCTCCTTCTAAAGGAGTAAACAGATGCACTGACGCTAGCAGATCACAGCCTAAGAGCAATACCAAGAAAAATAGGATCTTGCCGGCTAAGAGTGTCAACATGAAGAAAGTAGAAGAACACCCTAGGACAATTAAGTCTAGTTTGATTTTAGTATTAGCTCTAAGCGTACTGTAATTAATTCGAATTCTCATTATGTTTGCCAAACATGTAACAAATGCTTAATTTCTGCAAATCATGATATGTGTATGGTTACTTATTTGCACTCTGTGAATGCAACCCCCTCTATTAAAAATGTTGTGCGTAAAGTTAAGCAAGTTTGGAAACCTAAGCAAGTCAAGCAAGTATGGAAACCAACAAGAAACATACTTACCACTGTAGGTTATCAATGGATGCCTACAGGAAGAACATTCACTTTAGGAGAACAGTGTCCTTTAACTAGGCTCACTAAACCTAACAAAGTGTCAGCGATTGCTTATGCTAACCCGAGGGAACCTAACCATAATTGGGGATCTAATTTTCCAAACTCTCCATCTTTGTCTGTTTTTAAATGTAGGTCGTACAGATCATCCTTTGGTATTTGGACTCAGGCTGTTCAAAACATATGACCGAGGATCGCTCAAACACTTCATCATCTCGAGAAATGGATCAAAGATCACCCGCTGGATAATATTATTGGCAATCCCTCTCGAACGGTATCCACCAGAAAACAACTAGCAACTGATGCCTTGTGGTGCTTGTATAACTGTGCCTTGTCAAAAGTCGAACCAAAGAACTTTAAATCGGCAATAACTAAAGATTGCTGGTTTCAAGCCATGCAAGATGAGTTTCACGAATTTGATCGACTTCAAGTATGGGAATTAGTACCTCAACTAGACTGTGTCTTGATTATTGCTCTCAAGTGGATCTACAAAGTTAAACTTGATGAGTACGGTGATGTTTTGAAAAACAAGGCTCGGTTGGTGACCAAGTGATATAGATAAGAGGTGGGAATTGACATCGAGGAATCATTTGCACCGGTTGCACATATCGAGGCTATTCGAATCTTCATCACCAATGCCATCAGTAAAAACATGACCATCTATCAGATGGATGTCAAAACAACATTCCTTAATGGCAAGTTGAAGGAAGAAGTCTATGTTAGTCAACATGAGGGATTCATTGATCCAGATCATTCGACACATGTTTATCGTCTGAAGAAGGCTTTGTACGGTTTAAAGCAAGCCCCTCAGGCGTGGTACGATACCTTGTCACGATTTCTTATGGACAACAAATTTTCCAAGGGTGCAGTTGATCCGACATTATTCACTAGGAAAACAGACAAACATATTCTTCTTGTTTAAATATATGTAGATGATATCATATTTGTCTGGACCGACCCTAAGGTGTGTGACATATTTTCCAATGAGATGAGTTCCAAATTTCAAATGTTAATGATGGGAAATTTTTCATTTTTCTTAAGTTTACAAGTTTCTTAAAATCCCGGAGGCATTTTTATTAATCAATCAAAATTTGCCCTTGAAATATTAAAGAAATTTGGGATGGATTCATGTGACCCTGTTGATACACCCATGGTGGATCAACATAAACTGGATGAGGACCCCTTAGGGATTCTAGTTGACCAGACTCGATTTCGTAGTATGGTCGGCTCCCTAGTGTATATCACTGCCAGCAAACCCGACCTTGTATTCGCTGTATGCATGTGTGCTAGGTATCAGGCTTCGCCTACCAAAAAGTACCTTGAAGCACTTAAGCGGGTCTTTTGGTATCTCAGAAGAACCATTAATTGGGGTCTTTGGTATCCGAAAGACACTGCTATGGCACTAACGGCCTATGCAGATGCGAACCATGCAGGTTGTCAAGACACACGAAGAAGTACGTCAGGAAGTGCTCAGTTTCTTGGAGATAAACTAGTCAGTTGGTCCTCAAAGAAATAGAAGAGTACTGCGATCTCAATAATAGAGGCTGAATACATTGCCATGTCTGGATGTTGTGCTCAGATACTTTGGATGAGATCACAGCTTACAGACTACGGCTTTATCTTTAATAAGATTCCCTTGTATTGTGACAATCGCAGTGCCATTACGCTCTGCTGCAATAATGTCCAGCACTCCTGGTCCAAGCACATTGATATTCAACACCATTTTATTTGAGAGTAAGTTGAGAAAGGCGTGGTTGAATTGTACTTCGTGGTGACGGATTATCAGCTCGCGAATATATTCACCAAAGCATTACCAAGAGAGCGGTTCGAATTCCTACTCCCGCGACTTGGTATGAAGAGTATGTCTCCGGAAACTCTTAAACATCTTCAAGAAGGAGAAGAGGAGTAAAGGACGGTCCTCCTATATCCTATGTAAATATGTATATATATCAAATCTTAAAAAGAAAATACAAAAATATGAAACCTTAAAAAACCATAAAAAATCAGAAAATAGAAAATACCAAAAATAGTTTTTCAAGACATGTCTTCCGTTTATCGATAACATTTACGGTCCTAGAAATGTCATTCAATAATGACACGGGTCTTTAAATGAAGCTCGAACGGAAGTTCAAACTTTTCAAAACATGTCTTAATGGCTTGCAGTTATTTCAGACTGCAACCCGCTTTTCAAATTGAGGAAAGCATGTCGCCAAAAAGACGGATGTTCCTAACAACGGGTGATTCAGTTCTCCCGGGCATGGGTTACTTCATATCCATGCAACCTCGATCTAATATACGCTTCAGTGCAATATTTCTTGATCCAGAAGAGAAGTCTTCTTTTTATCCAAATAATTTTCCGTCTATGATTCTTCATAAAATTATTTGTGTCTCACTTTGTAGAAAGATGTTGTTTGAAAATTAATCGGACTTGATTTTCTCAAAATTTGGCTCTCAATCAACGACTACTTCTCTTTAACTAGAAAATGGGTCATTGATTGAGGAGGAAAGTGGTTTCAAATTTATGATATCTAACGGGCACTTTTGATTCATCATTCAACTTAATTGAGTAAAGATTTGTATCTTACGGGGTTACATTTTAAGGGGGAGTTAAACTTGTGTTAACTCAAAAGGCCAAAGTTGTCATTTATATGCAAGTATAGGGTCGTATGTGCTATTTGCTATTTGTTTCTTAGATTCATAAAATATAAAGGACCATTTGTGCCATTTTTGCATCTCATTTAATCCCTTAGTAATACTTATGCCTTAAATTGAAAAGAAAGTAGAAAGTAAGGGGCCAAAACTGCCAATTTCTAAAAGTTTAACCTAGTATAAAAGACCCTTGCGTGTTGACTTGGTCAAAACTCCAAAAACTCAGTCAACCTTTTTTTCACCTTTTTCCTCTCAACCCAAAACGCAACTCATCTTGCGATTTACTTGATTCTTGGCCATTTGTGTGTTTTCTTGCTTAGGTAATGTTTGCTTAATGTTGTTTATAATCTAAATATGCTTTATCTATAACATCATGGCCTGAAATTCATTAAATCGTGCTCTTTTGTAGATTTTCATGCACAATCATCATCCATATTTTGGTTAGTGTTTGTAATTGAATTTTAATTGTTGGGTTAGCATTAGATTACTTAAATGATGCTTCGTTGATGCCTGAATTGGATCCCCCATTGTTAGTTTATAGTCCTAGTGATTTTCGTGTTGTGTTTGACCTTTTGAGTCAAATCGCAATAGAACGATGCATTTATGGTTGCCTGCAGTTGTTATGTTGGCTAATAAGTATAATATAGTGTATATCCTATGCTTGTTATGCGTTGGAAGTTTTGATATGAAAGTTAGAATTTGCGCGTATAAATGCTCTTGCTTGCATTTTGTTAGGAGTTCTTGATTGCGTTTTGATAGTTACTCTTGGTTGCGTTTTGATTGCTTTGTCCATGTTGCGATTTGAATATTAAGTGTTAAACAGGTCAAAACATAAGTCATTGCGTTTTGCTTTGAAGACAATTAAAATATTAAAATAATAAAGCCCTCATTTCGAAATTCTTTCAATTGATTGCGTTTTGTCTATTATTTGAATATTATATTGCCTGCGTTTTGCCTGTTGCGATTTGCTGCTTGCGTTTTGATTAACTGCGTCTTGATTATTTTGAATAAAATATTCATTGCGTTTTGTTGCTTTGCGTTTTGCCTGTTGCGATTTGTTTCTTGCGTTTTAAATGGACTGCATTTTGCTTATTTTATATAAAATATTCTTTGTGTTTTGATGGTTTGCGTTTTGCTTGTTGCGGCTTGTCTCATGCGTTTTGAATAGATTGCGTTTTGATTATTTTTAATAAAATATTCATTGCGTCTTGACTGATTGCGTTTTGTTTGGCTGGCCTACTGCGTCTTGTGTCTTGCGTTTTGGTGCCTGCGTTTTGTCCCATTGCGTTTTGCCTAATGTGCTTTAACCCCTGCGTTTTGTCTAGTATTGCTTGACAATTGCGATTTGGTCATTGTGGTTTGGTCATTGCACTTTGTCTTCTCTTTCATGAGTTAACTTCCGTTGACTCAAGAGTTGACCAAATCTACTGACCACCACTTTAATATGATCTAAGTGTCCTTTCTTGGATTTAGTCCATAATTGATCAACTTCTGAGCATCTGCTCACATCTAACATCTCCTTTCTGCATGTATGCCTTTCTGTGGATGTGATTGTGCAGATACAATGGCTGATGTTAATGTTAATGCTCCTGCTGAACAAGCACCCGCTATGGCACCACCCACTCGTACTGATGATCAAATCCTGCCTCGCATCAGATGGGTGCCTATAGGAAAAAGCAACTGCTATTTGGATGTTGAAAGGTCGCAAAGTAATCCAATCTACAAGATTGCGGTGGATATTCTGAAGCACACCAACTTCTTCAGAGCTTTCACTGCTTCCTCGACAATTCCATCAATCTATATTCAGCAGTTTTGGGACACTGTTCGATATGACAATAAAATCGGGAATTACAGCTGTCAACTAGATGAGAAATGGTTCGATCTCACCAAAGACACACTCAGAGACGCACTTTAAATCACACCAGTCGACACCAACAATGCATTTTCTTCCCCACCAAACTCCTGATGCTCTTATCAAGTTTGTCAACGATCTGGGTTACCCGAAAGTTGTCAGACACTTATCTGATGTCATGACTAATGACATGTTTTAACCGTGGAGAGCACTCATAACAATCATTAATCTGTGCCTTACGGGAAAGACTTCAAGGTTTGAAAGACCAAGGGCTCCAATGTTGCAGATTCTTTGGGGCATCGTCAATCGAGCCCATATCGATTATGCAGAGAGGATGTAGGAAGAATTCACCCAATCCATCCATACTTTCATTGAAGACAAAAAGAATCTAGCACAACATACTCAGGGAAAGAAGAAAGCCACTCTTATTGTGATCCCGAGTGTTAGGTTCACAAAGCTGATCATCTATTACTTACAAAGCAAGCACAAGTTCCACTCGAGACCAGGTTCTCCACTTCACTTGCCTAATGAAGATCCTGTTCTTGGATATCTCAAGTTTAGTGCTAACGGAACCAAACGAGAAGTGTTTGGGATGCCTATTCTAAATGATCTTATCACTGATGACATTTGAGGTGAACAATACTACAATGCTTATATGGAGAAATTTGCTAAGCATCAAAGATATCTTGCTGGTGAAGAAGTTAGTGATCCTGACTCTCCTGCACCTAAACCTGCTAAGGCTAACAAACCCAAAGCAGCCAAGCAATCTAAGCCCTTAGCACCTAAAGCAGCACCAGTCACAAAACCTGCAGCCGTCAAGGCCTCCAAGTCTCAATGACCCAAACCTGCACATGCCAAGCCTCATGAAAAGAAACGAAAGCTGGTTACGTAGACATCTAAGGAGCCATCTCCAGCCAAACAATTCAAAGCTGGTAAGGTGGTGAAGAAGCGAACAAAAAAGAGCTCTCTTTAGTTGGTCGATGATTTTGTTGACGAAGGTGTTCCAGAGAATGAACCCAGGGTTGGTGATGAAGAGGCTGATCTGTAAAAGGCAGTGGAAGAAAGCTTAAAGGAATTTCACTCGGCTCGTCAGGGTCCACTTCCACCGGTGGTGATCAGGGAACCTGAATCTGGAAAATTTCAACCGCTTCTAGAGGTTCAAGGAAAGGGTAAAAAGAAAGTCAGCGATGAACAAGTTGCCCTTGATCTACACAACCTTTAGACTCCAAAGAAAAAATGCCTTGCAGATCAGTGCATCTTTTAGAGGCGCACTTCTACACAAACTGAACCCATTGGTCATGATGAATCTTCCTCATTATATGTTGAACTTGGGCTGACGGACAGTGAGATGGGTTCTGATGAAGAAGTACCAAGGATTGTTGCTGGAGTTCAAGATGAAGGCCAGGCTAGACCAAACCCTGGTGAACATGATGAAGGCCAGGCTAGACCAAACCCTGATGATGCTGAAGCGTCTCAACCTCTATCAAGTCATGTTGTTCATGCTGGACCAAACCTTGAACACATGGATCTTGAAGCCTCTAATACTTCAATTCAACCAAACCCTGAGCAAATGGATGAAGAGTTCACTACAACGACATATCCAAATGTTTAGGAAAACCTTAAACTCCCAACTGAAGGTGAAGTAAGACTTAAGGAACCTGCGAGCTCAGTTGGAACCCTGTCTTCTCTACAAAATCTTGACAAGGAACTCAGCTTCGCCGATCAGTTCCTTGTGGAGAAGTCACAGAAAGACGAACCTGAGAAAACCAATACTGAATCGGAGGTTTAGTCAATGGTCACTGTTCCCATTCATCAGGACACCTCTTCTGTCCCTCTAATGACCACCTCGGTTATTGATCTCACAGTTTCTCAACCTGTCCCCACAGCGATCCAAGCACTACTACCAACATTAACAGCAACCGCAACCGCAACACCAACAACGACAACAACAACTCTTCCACCAATACCAACTCAACCACAACAAGGCTCCTCAGATTTGATTTTAATCCAGCGCATTGGAGAGCTTGAACAACATATGGCAGATATGGTAGAGGCAAACTAAGCCCTGGAGAAGGATTAGACAAACAAGAGTCCAGATTATACAAACTAGAGAATCTTAATATCCCTCATCAGGTGAGCAAAGCGGTAGATGAAATCGTCACTGATGCTGTTGACTGGGCTATTTAAGCTCCTCTCAGGGATCGCTTCAAAGACTTGCCATAAGCCGACATGAAGGAGATTCTTCATTACCGCATGTGGGAGTCCAATTCCTACCAAGCTCATAAAGATCACAAAATGTTATACAAAGCTCTGGAGAAATCAATGGCCCGTGATCACACTGAACAGCTCCTAACTGATTTGGCTGAAGCACGAAGAAAGAATAAAAAGAGACGTGATTCACCAAAAATACCACCTGGGTCTCCACCTCATCAGCCACATCCTCCTCCACCACCAGCAGGTTTATCTGGAACTCTAAGAGCTTTTGGAGCTTCTGGATCATCTCAATTGCCACCTCCTCCACCTCTATCCACCAACTAGCTTGATCAGTCTACAGGCACCGATGTTCCAAGCTCTTCAAAGATAGCTGCCTTAGCTGAATATACGGCTTGGATGACTACCGATACAAGACTCAAGCCGTCTGTCTGATCAATTCTTGAAGAGCTACATATGGATGATGATATGACTCATGACGAACAGGTACAGTCGTCTGGTGATGAAGACATTGGCCATGATCATATTCCCATGGTGAACCTAAGGTAAAGTTGGTAGAAGCCACTCACTGAAGACAGACCTGCTACACCAGAACCTGCCTGGTCCATCCTATCATCTGACCTGCCTGTACCAGTGAACAACTGGGTATCTGCTCTAGCGTCCACCTATGCACCTCCTCTAGAGAACTCGTTACTCGCGCAGACTGGTGATATGACAATCTTTATGGACTGGTTCTGCAAAAAGCAAAGGATCACTAAACTTAAACAACAAGACCTGGAAGGCCCTGCATATGAAATTATCAAAGTCTTCGATCATAATGTGATTCATCTTTAATACCAAATGGAAGAATGCCATAAACTACTAATCGATCAAGTGGACGAGTCAATCATCAGGTATAATGTCAGCAAACCTCTACCACTAGGTGGTCTACCAGGTCAAGTCACGATTTAATATGACTTCTTCTTCAACAAAGATTTGGAGTATCTATGATACGATCGCAAAAGTGGCAGGCCTGCATTGTCCATCTCGAAGATGAAGGTGGCCTATTATCCTAATGTTGGCTTAGAGCAAATGGTACCCGCAAATGGTACCCGATCAGATGTGGATTGAAGAGGAATGCAAATATGACATCGCCGCTATATATGGTATCTCTCACTGGTGGTTCCAAAGATAACGATTCTACATTAACAGACACACATCTGAGGGTGATCGCATAGCTGTTAGGACTCATATGCGGATTTTAAGTGTTGTCAGAATTGAAGTCTTCTCGTTATATGGGTACGATTACATAAAGAAGATTGTTCTTTGTAGAGCTTATCTTAAAGAATATACTATTACGGAAAGGGACTTCAAATATGTGTACCCTAGTGACTTTGAAGATCTGTACTTAATTGGGGTCTTTGGAATCCGAAAGACACTACTATGGCACTAACGGCCTATGCATATGCGGACCATGCAGGTTGTCAAGACACACGAAGAAGTACGTCAGGAAGTTCTCAGTTCCTTGGAGATAAACTAGTCGGCTGGTCCTCAAAGAAATAGAAGAGTACTGCGATCTCAACAACAGAGGCCGAATACATTGCCATGTCTGGATGTTGTGCTCAGATACTTTGGATGAGATCACAACTTACAGACTACTACTTTGTCTTAAATAAGATCCCCTTGTATTGTGACAATCGCAGTGCCATTGCGCTCTGCTGCAATAATGTCCAGCACTCCCAGTCCAAGCACATTGATATTCGACACCATTTTATTCGAGAGCAAGTTGAGAAAGGCGTGGTTAAATTGTACTTCGTAACGACAGATTATCAGCTCACGGATATATTCACCAAAGCATTACCAAGAGAGCGGTTTAAATTCCTACTCCTGCAACTTGGTATGAAGAGTATGTCTCTGGAAACTCTTAAACGTCTTCAGGAAGGAGAAGAGGAGTAAAGGATGGTCCTCCTATATCCTATGTAAATATGTATATATATCAAATCTTAAAAAGAAAATACAAAAATATAAAACCTACAAAAACCATAAAAAATCAGAAAATAGAAAATACCAAAAATAGTTTTTCAAGACATGTCTTCCGTTTATCGATAACATTTACGGTCCTAGAAATGTCATTCAATAATGACACGGGTCTTTAAATGAAGCTCGAACGGAAGTTTAAACTTTTCAAAACATGTCTTAATGGCTTGCAGTTATTTCAGACTGCAACCCGTTTCTCAAAATTGAGGAAAGCATGTCGCCAAAAAGACGGCTATTCCTAACAACGGGTGATTAAGTTCTCCCGGGCATGGATTACTTTATATCCATGCAACTTCGATCTAATGTACGCTTCAGTGCATTATTTCTTGATCAAGAAGAGAAGTCTTCTTTTTTATCCGAATACTTTTTCGTCTATGATTCTTCAGGAAAGTATTCGTGTATCTCATGGTGGTTTTTACGTTGTTGGAAAATCAATCGGAATTCAATTTTCAAACACTTTTTTGATACTCAATCAACGACTACTGCTCTTTCAATAGAAAACGGGTCATTGATTGAGGGGGAGAGTATTTTTCAAAAATCTATGACAATTAACGAGCATCAGTTTTTTATTGAATAATTAATTGAGAAAAGATTTGTATCTAACAGGGTTTCAATTTGAGGGGGAGTTAATCTAGTATTAACTCTAAAGGTCAAGTTTATCATTAATGTGCAAGTGTAGGGTCTTATGTGCAATGTGCTAACTGTTTTCTTAGCTTATAAATCTTTAAGGACCATATATGCCATTATTGTATCTTGAATTGCCCTTAGATAACCATTTATCCTTAAAAGTATAGGTCTATAGATGTCCAAGGGCTAGTCTTGCCAAAATTTGAAACCTAGACCCTAAGTATAAAAGGCCCTATTGCGTTTTGACTTGGTCAAATCGCAACATAGACCAGTCAACCCCCTTTGACCTTTTATCTCTCGACCCAAATCGCAATCGCATCTGAGATTTGTCCCATTCGTGACCTCGTGCCAATTATTGAACTAGGTATTGTGTATTTAATGTTTTATAACATCTAATCTAGCATTATCTTCAATATCATAGCCTGAAATCCTTTATTGTGTGCGTTTTTTAGATCTTTGTGGATTTTCATCATCTTAATCTTGGTTAGTGTGTAATCTTGTGATCTAATTGCCGGGTTACCTTCATAATGTGTTATTGATGCTTCGTTATGTGTTTAATTGGCTTCCCTTCTCATCATGTGTTTGTCCTTGGATTTGTCGATTGGGCTTGTCGTGTGTTGTTGTTTCTTGCTTGTTGATTAAGTAAATGTTTTAGAATGTTATTGGTTGCCGTATTTGTAAGTTTGAATTTCCTAGAAATGCCTCAATGTGTTAGTTGGAATTTGAGATTTAAAACCTTCTTGGTTGCATTTTGTATAAAGTGCTTGATTGCATTTTGTGTGGAATCCCTTTGTTGCGTTTTGCCTGATATATGCCGTTGCATTTTGAGTTTCAATATGCTCTTGCGTTTTGATTGTAATATTATGCAAAGCATGTCAAAACACAATCAATTGCGTGTTGTTGTTAAAGACCCTCATTAGTATAAATCTAGGACCCACCTTTTCAAATTTTTTCAAAAATGTTGCGTTTTAATTATATTTGTATAAAAGATTCATGCGTTTTGTCTAATTGCGTTTTGTCTGCTGCGTTTTGCCTGTTGCGTTTTGCCTGCTGCGTTTTGCCTTTTGCGTTTTGGCTAGACTGCGTTTTGATTATTCTGTATAAAATATTCATTGCGTTTTGATTGACTGCGTCTTGATTATTTTAAACAGAATATTCATTGCATTTTTGTTGGTTTGTGTTTTGCTTGTTGCGACTTGTCTTGAGCGTTTTGAATAAACTGCGTTTTGATTATTTTTAATAAAATATTCATTGCGTTTTGATGGGATATGTTTTGCTTGGCTAACCTACTGCGTCTTGTGTCTTGCGTTTTGGTGCCTGTATTTTGTCCCATTGTGTTTTGCCTAGTGTGATTTAACCCTTGCGTCTTGTCTAGTACCACGTGTCAATTGTGATTTGGTCATTGCGTTTTTGCCTTCTCTTTTATGAGTTAACTTCCGTTGAATCAAGAGTTGACCAAATCTATTAATAACCACTTTAAATATGATCAAAGTGTCCTTTTCTTGGATTTAGTCCATAACTGATTAACTCCTGAGCATCTGCTCACATCTAACATCTCCTTTCTGTATGTACGTCTTCCTATGAATGTGACTGTGCAGATACAATGGTTGATGTTAATGTTAGTGCTCTTGCTGAACAAGCACCTGCTATGGCACCACCCGCTCGTACTGATGATCAAATCCTGCCTTGCATCAGATGGGTGCCTATAGGAAAAAGAAACTACTATCTGGATGTTGAATGGTCGCAAAGTAATCTAATCTACAAGATTGCTGTGGACATTCTGAAGCACACCAACTTCTTCAGAGCTTTCACTGCTTCCTCGACAATTCCATCAATCTATATTCAGCAGTTTTGGGACAATGTTTAATATGACAATAAAACCGAGAATTACAGCTGTCAACTAGATGAGCAGTGGTTCGATCTCACCAAAGACACACTCAGAGACGCACTTCAAATCACACCAGTCGACACCAATAATGCATTTTATTCCCCACTAACTCTTGATGCTCTTATTAAGTTTGTCAACGATCTGGGTTACCTGAAAGTTATCAGACACTTATCTGATGTCGTGACTAATGACATGTTTCAACCATGGAGGGTACTAACAACAATCATTAATTTGTGCCTTACGGGAAAGACTTCAGGGTTTGAAAGACCAAGGGCTCCAGTGTTGCAGATTCTTTGGGGCATCGTCAATCGAGCCCATATCGATTATGCAGAGAGGATGTGGGAAGAATTCACCCAATCCATCCATACTTTCATTGAAGACAAAAAGAATCTAGCACAACATACTCAGGGAAAGAAGAAAGCCACCCTTATTGTGATCCCGAGTGTTAGGTTCACCAAGCTGATCGTCTATTACTTACAAAGCAAGCACAAGTTCCACCCGAGACCAGGTTCTCCACTTCATTTGCCTAATGAAGAGCCTGTTCTTGGATATCTCAAGTTTAGTGCTAAGGGAACCAAACGGGAAGTCTTTGGGATGCCTATTCCGAATGATCTTATCACTGATGACATTCGAGGTGAACAATACTACAATGATTATCTGGAGAAAGTAGCTAAGCATCAAAGATATCTTGCTGGAGAAGAAGTTAGTGATCCTGACTCTCCTGCTCCTAAACCTACTAAGGCTACCAAACCCAAAGCATCCAAGCAATCTAAGCCCTTAGCACCTAAAGCAGCAACCAAGAAACCTAAACCTACACCTGCCAAGCCTCAGGAAAAGAAATGAAAGTTGGTTACAGAGACATCTGAGGCGCCATCTCTAGCCAAACGATCCAAAGCTGGTAAGGTGGTGAAGAAGCAAACGAAAAAGAGCTCTCTTCAGTTGGTCGATGAATTTGTTGACGAAGATGTTCCAGAGAATGAACCCAGGATTGGTGATGAAGAGGCTGATCTGCAAAAGGCAGTGGAAGAAAGCTTAAAGGAATTTCACTCGGCTCGTGAGGGTCCACTTCTACCAGTGGTGATCAGGGAACCTGAATCTGGAAAAAAAATTCAACCGCTTCCAGAGGTTCAAGGAAAGGGTAAAGAGAAAGTCAGTGATGAACAAGTTGCCCTTGATCTACTCAACCTTCAGACTCCAAAGAAAAAAAAGCCTTGCAAATCAGTACATCTTTTAGAGGCACACTTCTACACAAACTAAACCTACTGGTCATGATGAATCTTCTTCACTATATGCTGAAATTAGGGTGACAAACAGTGAGACGGATTCTGATGAAGAAATACCAGGGATTGTTGATGGAGTTCAAGATGAAGGCCAGGCTAGACCAAACCCTGGTGAACATGATGAAGGCCAGGATGGACCAAACCCTGGTGATGCTGAAGCATCTCAACCTCCATCAATTCATGTTGTTCATGCTGAACCAAACCTTGAGCACATGGATCTTGAAGCCTCTGATACTTCAATTCAACCAAACCCTGAGCAAATGGATGAAGAATTCACTATAACGGCCTATCCAAATGTTTAAGAGAACCTTAAACTCCCAACTAAAGGTGAAGTAAGACTTGAGGAACCTGCGAGCTCAGCTGGAACCCTGTCTTCTCTACAAAATCTTGATAAGGAACTCAGCTTCGCCGATCAGTTCCTTGTGGAGAAGTCACAGGAAGACGAACCTGAGAAAACCAATATTGAATCGGAGGTTCAGTCAATGGTCACCGTTCCCATTCATCAGGACACCTCTTCCGTCCCTCTAATGACCACCCCGGTCATTGATCTCAAAGTCTCTCAACCTGTCCCCATAGCGGTTCAAGCACTACTACCAACATTAACAGCAACCGCAACAGCAACAACAACAACGACAACAACAACTCTTCCACCAATACCACCTCAATCACAACAAGGCTCCTCAGATTCGATTTTAATCCAGCGCATTGGAGAACTTGAACAACATATGGCGGATATGGTGGAGGTAAACCAAGCCCTAGAGGAAAGATTAGACAAACAAGGGTCCAGATTATACAAACTAGAGAATCTTAATATCCCTCATCAGGTGAGCAAAGTGGTGGATGAAATCATCACTGATGCTGTTGACTAGGCTATTCAAGCTCCTCTCAAGGATCGCTTCAGAGACTTGCCAGAAGCCGACATGGAGGAGATTCTTCATCACCGCATGTGGGAATCCAATTCCTACCAAGCTCATAAAGATCACAAAATGTTGTACGAAGCTCTGGAGAAGTCAATGGGACATGATCACACCGACTAGCTCCTAACTGATTTGGCTTAAGCACGAAGAAAGAAGAAAAAGAGACGTGATTCACCAAAAACACCACCTGGGTCTCTACCTCATCAGCCACCTCTTCCTTCACCACCAGCAGGTTCATCTGGAACTCTAGGAGCTTCTAGAGCATCTCAATTGCCTCATCCTCCTCTACCTCTATCCACCCACCAGAGTGATCAGTCTATAAGCACCGCTGCTCTAAGCTCTTTAAAGACAAAGATAGCTGCCTTAGCTGAATATACGGCTTGGACGACTACTGACACAAGACTCAAGCCGTCTGTCTTATCAATTCTTGAAGAGCTACATATGGATGATGATATGACTCATGACGAACAGGTACAGTAGGTACAGTCCTCTGGTGATGAAGACATTGTCCATGATCATATTCCCATGGTGAACCTAAGGCAAAATTTGTGGAAGCCACTCACTAAAGACAGACCTGCAACACCAAAACCTGCTTGGTCCATCCCATCATCTGATCTGCCTATCCTAGTGAACAACTGGGCATCTGCTCTTGCGTCCAAATATGCACTTCCTCTAGAGAACTTGTTACTTGCGCAGACTAGTGACATTGCAATCTTTATAGACTGGTTCTGCAAAAAGCAAGGGATCACTGACCTTAAACAACAAGACCTGGAAGGCCCTGCATATGAAATTGTCAAAGTCTTCCATCCAAATGTGATTCATCTTCAGTACCAAATGGAAGAATGCCATAAACTACTAACCGATTAGGTGGACGAGTTAATCATCAGGTATAATATCAGCAAACCCCTACCACTGGGTGGTCCACCAGGTCAAGTCACGATTCAATCTGACTTCTTCTTCAACAAAGACTTGGAGTATCTACGATACGGTCGCAAGAGTGGCAGGCCTGCATTGTCCATCTCAAAGATAAAGGCAGCCTATTATCCTGATGTTGGCTTAGAACAAATGGTACCTGATCAAATGTGGATTGAAGAGGAATGCAAGTATGACATCGCTGCTATGTATGGTATTTCTCACTGGTGGTTCCAAAGACAACGATTCTACATTGACAAACATACATCCGAGGGTGATCGTAGAGCTGTTAGTACTCATATGCGGATTTTAAGTGTTGTCAGGATTGAAGTCTTCTCCTTATATGGGTACGATTACATGAAGAAGATCTTTCTTCGTAGAGCTGATCTTCAAGAATATACTATTGCGGAAAGGGACTTTGAATATCTATACCCTAGTGACTTTGAAGATCTATACTTATTGAATCTTTAAGGTCACCTGGACCATCTACCACCCGAAGATAAGAAGATTCTCACTACTACTGTCAACTTATGGACCAGAAACTTGGTTATAAGATAACGTGTAGAAGACTTCTAACTGGGATTGAAAGCTACGAGACGCAGCTAAACCTCACCAAACCTCGATAAGATGCCACTGGCTTTGAGTTCAAGCATGACTTCACAGTAATTGACTCTCCAAGGGCCGTCACATTTAGGGATAAATATGGGGTTCAAATGATCATGCGGTTCAATGAGATCCACAAGTTCAGTGACGGCACTCTGCAACAGATTGATGAGGCATTGGACTACCGGGTCAAGGAATTCAGGGTCAACAGGATGAATCCGGGTTTGAACACACGGTTTTGGACAAGGAAAGATGTCGACAGAAGCAAGGAGTTCATGTTTGCCATTCAGAAACGGCTTAAGACAAGGAGAATCTTCCGGAACCTGGAAAGCTTTGTTGGTGGAAGGATAAGAGAGGGAGACTACAGACTGCTGAAGAGAACCGAATGATCACATCATCTCGTCAATCACGGTCCATCTCGTGTGGGGTATTATTATTATTATATTTGTTGTTGTAATATGTACATAATAAAGTAGTGATTATGATGTGTTTTGTGTCAGTATATTCGGTTTTCTGAGTTTGTGTCAAATTTTGTAAACATTAGCACAAACTCATAATAACTGACACAAATTATGTCCCTCCAGAATTGAGGGGGAGCATGCTTATGTTCCATTATCGGCTGGTATAAATCAGACACATTTTCTCCCAAATTTTTCTAACATATTTAAATCAATTGAGATCCTAAATCTCAGAGGGTTTGAAATTTTTGATCGGGGGAGAGAATGTGATGTTAATATGAAAATCTGATAAAAATGTGATCTTTTGGACTCAAGTGTAGGCTCTCCCATATGTGCTAAACCTTTTTGAATATCGATGCACATATTGAGGGGGAGCGAATGGTGTATAATGGTAATCGTGGAAATACCAAAGACCGACCCTGTAATTACCTTAACATCCGTAGGTATGATTGCAAAAGGAGTAATGTGAGAATAAGGTATAGTGTGACTGTGAATGGAGCTGAGTACTGGAAACATAACCAACCAAGATTCTAGTTAATGAAGTCTCGGTAAGCACTAAAGGGGTTGAAGAATGAAAAAGAAATGTTAAGATAAATGGTGAAAAGAAAGTTTCCCTCCTTAAATATTAGGCAGAAACTGGGTCACTACATATGCTGTCAGAATCACATGGTTGATTGCTGACATTGAAGACAAGTATCATGGACCCAGTGATATGCTGCACAACCCTCCCTAGCCACTCAAGATCCCTCAAAGAATTCTTGTTTCATTTCTCACGGAGATCAATATATTTCTATCGTCTCTCTCACTCCGAGTTAGATGATATTGAAAAAGTGGCAGTCTGCTCCAGCCTCCGACTACAAAAATCAAAAGTGCACCATACAGTCTTGTTATCCCAAAAGCTTAATCCATTTCACAACAATAAGCTATACCAATAAGCAAAATAGTAGAAAAGAGAAGAGAGAAAAGTTGAAAGATTATTAGAGAGAAATAAAGAGGTGGAAGATTACACACACACACAAGTGATGAAATGGTAACCAACACCCTCTCCATGTGTGGAGAGGGTTCTATTTATACCCAATGCCAAGAGTGGCATGTGGGCTTTTCTACTTGGGCCGGGCTTGGCTAAACTTGGGCTTTGAGCCCGAAACACGGACAATATTAGATTACAATCCAAGCCCGTTGAACCCGACTAGCCTATTACTTAACAAGACTAATTATGACTAATAAGACCGATAACATTCTTGTTCGACTTATATAAAATTAAGGCTAACAATCTCCCCCAATGTTGAGGTCTCTTTCTTCAAACTCCTCCGTACTACTGATGACGTTGAAGATATGACTTTTGACGTTTATGCTTTGCCTTGTTTTGGTCTTGTCTTGTTTGTAATGGCTTTGTTCATTCATGCTTTGTGATCTTGATCTTGAGCCTTTATCTTTTGACTTTGAGTTCTTGAGATCGTTATCTTGCATCATCTCCTTGACTTGAATCATCTTGATTTGACTTTCTTGATCAACTTGTGCTCTTGACCAACATGCTCATACTTGTTACATTCTTGTTTGACATATGTGATTATAAGTCTAACAATCTCCCCAATTGATGATTCTTTATTTGACTTTGAGGCTCTTTGATGGTGGGGAAGATTAGAATCAACTATCTTGACTTTGAATGATTGACTTTGAAAGCTTGTTGAGTAATGAGCTTGGTGGTTTATGAATCCGATTCATGGAATAGGCTTCTAAACACCGTTCGTCTAAACTGTGAAATAAGGACCAGTTAGCATAAAAGACTGAATATGGCCTTTGTTCAATTCAATCTGACTTCGGTTGCATTAACCTCCGGTTTCCCGTTTTATAGTATAAATATTATACCTGTGATCAGGTAGATTCAAAGAATCTCCTTGACAGGGTTTCCAGCTCAAAGCGTAGGATCTTCTAACACAGATGTATTAGATTCACCATGCTTGCTAGTTCTCATTACCAGAACGTCTCAAAGCAGACAACACGGTAAGAGTGAATCAGATAGTTACTATCTTTCTGATTAAGTCGTCAATTCATTTACTGGACCAAAATTGATATCCAGTTATCACAAGCTTGATTCATATAGAATCTTGCAAGTCACCTACCAAGAGCGTGTTTGATGTTGGCTCAAGCAGGATTTCCATCTTCACTGTGAATACCTTTAGGTATAACTCGGATGTTTGGCAAGATCTCAAGGAAATGCGTTAGGACTCTTTGTTACAAACTTTGTAAACTTTATGGTGTTCAACAAGTGTATTAGTGTATTTTGACATTGTGTCCTAATGAGATTTATACTTTGATCTCTTCTTGGCTCTAGACTCGATTTGTGCACTTTTGGTTTTAGTAATCGGAGGCTGGAGCAGACTGCCACCTATTCAATATTAACAATCTCGGAGTGAGATGTCAATAGATAACGTGTGATTCCGTGAAAATGAGACAAGTTTCGTTTGAGACGAAACCCTGGAATGGTGGAAGGGTTGTGCATTGCATCATGGTGGGTCCATGTTGTCGTCCCTTCTATTTCACAATATCTTTGTGATTTTGATAGATTATGTATTGACCGGTTTTACTACCTATGTTGTTTGGAGGTCCCTGCTTAGTTTTACCTTTATCCATACATTTCTTTTTATTCTTCAACCCCTTCAATGCTTACCAAGACGTCATTACTAACACCTTGTTGTGATTGTTCCAGTGTTAGCTCAATCTTAGTCGGCATTTTTCCCTTATACACATTCATCTCCAATCATACCTAAGGACTGCTATTTCTAACTATGGAGTGTCCTTGGGTAGATCCCTCCGGTTCTGGTTGGATCGTAGGACTTATACCTAACCTAACCACCTTATGACTTCAGAATCATCGTGAAATTAATAGGTTGTTGGTATGAGAATCGAACCCTAATAACCATTTTCGTAACATTGTTTATTTTCAATATCCCCCCGCTACACATTGTGCTCCGAGATTCGAAATTGTTTAGCACATGAAGGAAAGAGTTGCACTTAGAGTCTTAAAGATCACATTCTTCTATATCATATTTTAATTACATTTTCTCCCCTTATTTTAAATAATAAAAATACCTTAGTTTTTGAATACCAATTGATTAAAATTTGACATGAAAAATTCCATGGGGAGAAAAATTATACCATGATATTGCATGAATTCAGATTCCAACAGCTCCCCTTCAACAGTATATGTGGGATACCAATATTTATTAAAACTTGACATTGGAATGAAAAATTGATATGACACCACAAAATGTTAAAGACGGAGTGAGATGCCTTAGTGAACAATGTATATTAATAATTGACATTATAAGTTTCCACATTTTAATTTCACAGAATGTGTTTGGATACATAAAATTGACATTTATGAGATGTATCTGACACATTAAAAGGCTTTGTTTAAAATGCTCCCTTCAGAAATTGATTCACATAAATTGACATTCTTACGAAAAAACATTTCTTGAAAATTATTCGAGGAAGGGAGTGTTGAACACACAATTTTTAACAATATACTTTTATGGAAAACAAAACCACAAAATATATTGTATAGTCATTTTGACATTGAAAGTGCTTTTTGAAAAATTGTTGTATCAACGGAATCTTTCAAAAACCATGATTAGAAGACTACTTTCTATTTCTAGAGTATAGCGCCACTGAAGCGTACACTTCCTGTTACCTCCGAGACGAGTTATGCACTGACATGTACATAAGTCCATTGAGGAAATTTAAGAAATATGACATTCGTTTTGGAAAGCCTTTGAAACTTCTTTTTTTCGGTCGAACTTCATTTACACGCCCGTGTCGATGTTAATCAACATTTCTAGGTAGTAAAATGTTTATCGATTCAAGAGACATGTCGAGAAGATTCTTTTTGTTATTTTTGAAATTTTTCTGATTTTTTATTATGGTGTTTCTAGGTTTCTATATTTTTCTATTTTCTTTTTGTTGGTTTTATATTTTTGTATTTTCTTTTTCAAGTTTTTTTAAATAAAAATACAAAGAGAGAAATAAAAATATTTACAATTTGATGTTAGATTGGATAAGCAGATTCAAATTGTCTGAATCTCCAGTTCATCTGGAGTCAAACATCTCTATACCGAGGTGTTGACAAGAGACCTGAAACCTATCTTCGATTTAAAGCTTTAGGAACATGTCAGCTAATTGGTATTCAGTTCCGACACAGTATAGTTCAACATACCCTTTTAAACCTGTTCACTTTATGATGAGATATCTGACATCGATGTGATTGGTTACGGAATGCTGGACTGGAATTGCACTGAGATGGCTATGGCTGCCTTTGAGTCTCAATTACATCGGTATTTTATCAAAGTGTAAGCCATAATCTTGTGAGCTGAGGTTCTCAACCATAGAACTTGTGTGCAGCACAAAGATGAAAGAAAGAAAAAAAAAAATGAAATACTCGGCTTTGCTAAAGACATTGAAGTGCAATGTCATGCTTTTTGGATATGAACTAGCTGGACAAAACTTATCACCACCTAGAATTGTGTATGCCACTAGAGGTGCTCTTTCGAGAATCGAGACAGGCCCGCGTTATCCGAATTCTGAAAAGCAGTAAGTTTCGAACCGGTGTCTTTCGGATACCAGAGACCCATGTTAATGGAGTCTTTAAGGTACCAAAAGATCGTTTACCCGCTAGTGAGATGTTTCGCAGTCGTTTTGCTTGCTAGCGAGCACAATAAATGTTGCTGCAACAATATTGGTCTACTTGCTGTTAGGTACATGAGTGCTCCGACCATACTACGATATTTCGTTTGGTCGACGGGAGTCCACTCAAGTCAGCATCAAGGTGTTTTGTAGCCATTGGTGTACCAATGCTCTCACATGAGGTCATTACCATGCCTTTTTTAAGTATCTCTTGGCATACTTAGCTTGGTTTATAAGATTCCACGAGGGGGAATGGTGGATCTGTAATTCCTAAACAGAATTTCAGCTCCCCCATCATAGACATATCCAAACTTGCTGTGCATTAGTTTTCCAAAATCGTTTGTAAGTTTTGGGTTCGTTAGAACCAAAACTTATGTCATCAACGTATAATTTTGACACGCAGTAATGTATTCCCCATGTTAGTTATGAACAGAGTTGGATCATAGAACTTTTGAGAATCGTGGATACCAGGAAGTTGGAGAGGTCATCATACCACGCTCTTGGTGCTTGTTTGAGACATATAATGACTCTTCTGAGCAACGGTTAAACATTGTAGGCTGATATGGGACAATCAAATCCATCTGGTTGGGTTGACGTACACTTCTATCGTTTAGAGGTCCGTTAAACATGCGTTTTAACGTCCCTTTGGTACACTGTGAATGATTTGTGTGCCGCATACGCAATGAACAATTGTACAGCTTCCAACCGAGCAACTGGTACAAATGACTCTTTAAAATCAATTCCTTCCTTTTGAGCATATCTCTTAGCTACAAGACGAGATTTGTTGAGAATGATAGTATTTTCCTCAGCACATTTGTTTTTCCAGAGCCACTTCATGTTAATGACATTTTTGCAATGTGGTCTATCGCTAATTCCCATAATCTAGTCGATCACAATGATGAAGTTCTTCCTTCTTCTTTCCCTTGCATTGATTCATCCATCAGAATCACTTGGCTTCTTTGATGTTTTTTAGTTCGCTCTGACTCACAGAGAGTGTGAACATACACATCTCGCCATCGGTTTCTAGCTGATGTCTTGTTCTAACTGATTTCAGACGGCGATTTCCAAATGACTTGTTCTAATGGTGATCTTAATGTCCAACAATTGTGCGGGGATGGATGGTGTTGATAGAAAGTATGCATGTTTGACGAATCAACATGACGAGAGATTGATGTACTCCTCTGGATCCTTGCGTACCGGTGTACTGGAAGATGTTGATAAATTCAGCGTCGTCAATTTTTGTGCATATTCTTTATTGGTTTTTGCTTGAATAATGTTCTCAGGTGTAGTTGATAGTTGGTACTTGAGGTTGGAGTTTGATGTGTTGAAAAGGAATGTTCATATGGAGGTGGATCTGCAACCATCGGTTGATGTAGAAGTGTTGTGTTGTGTTATGTTGTTGACGTTTATCGGGATTATCAGCAGCATGTACAGCGGAAGGACTTTGACAACAGGAGATTTCCATGAGTAATTCACTGAACATGGACTATAAAGTCAATTCCAGCTTAATTATAAAGTTGTTACTGTTCAGCAACTTCGAGGAATCATTTTCTTGACTTTGTGGACCGGGACTTTAAACTGTCTTGTTCAAGTTACATTGCCCTAGAAAATTGTGGACCGGGGTCAGAACTGGAGTGATCTTGAGCATATGAGGCAATTCGTCAAAGTTAATGATTTATTCAACTATCATTCTTGTTCTCTTGTTAAATTACCCTGTAAGCCTTGACTGAGTAGAGTAGCCACAAAAATACATTGCACACCTTTTTCCTTCATTTTATCGATTTTCACAATCTCTGATGATGTTATGCATTAGAGAACCAAGATATGAAAGATACTTGACTGACGGTTTCCGGGCATTGATGATGTGATAAGGTGTTTTCTCATGTCGAGGGATTACGAGTGAACGGTTTTGAGTAAAACATGTTGTTGCAATTGCTTCAGCAGTAAGAAACGAGGAACTTTAGGGCGCTTAAAGCATTGTTCGAGCAGTAGCCTCAACCAAGAGTACGGTTCCGTCTTTCGACAACGCTCGTTTTGTTCAGGTGTTAGAGGGGGGGGGGGCAGTTGACGTTTAGTTTGTCTAATTACCTCTTTTGAAAAGTATGCATGAAGAGTTTTAGAGTTTATTAAGAAAATTATGTGGCCTTTGTCAGTTCGAACTGTTGTAATTTGAGCATGGAAGTTCCTTTTGGACAAGTGGAGGAAATCAATGAGAACTCAAGGTGTTTCGTTCTTTGGATATCAAGAAGGTGAGTCCAGGTATATCGGGAGTAGTCATCAACAATTACGAGAACATATTTCTTTCCATTAATGCTTTCTACCCGCATTGGACCACATAAGTCCATGTGTAGAAGTTTATACCAGTCTTTTTGTGCAGGGGTAGTCTTAGTATGAAAAGACTTTTCTTTTTACTTTCCCCAACTCACAAGATGAACACCAAGTTGATCTTTGCGATTTAATTTTGGAACGGCCCATTCACAATATTATTTTTGGAAAGCAGTTGATGGTGTCGAAGTTTAATGAGATAGACGACGATGCCATTAACCATGTTGTAGACGATGTTGCTTTTAGCCTTAAGCAAATGGATTGGGAGAAGATGTGACTTGCATGAGAATTGGAATACAATTCTGTGCCACGGTGAACCTGTGAGAAGATCATTTCCCTTCAAATCACGAATATAACATGTAGACTTCCGAAAAGCAACTTCCAAATCCGCCATCACAAAATTGCTTCCAACGGAGAATAAATTTATATTAAGCCTTCGACGTAATAAACCATTTTGATAGTAATAGCTACCTTGGTACTGATTCTCCTTAACCAAGAATTGGTGCAATTTGATCATTTTCCAAACTTCTCCTGTGCCCAGAAAATTTCTCCACAAAAATTAGTTAGAGCTTGTGATTTCCCAGTCATGTGCTTTGGCACCCAGAGGTCTACGATGAATAGGGAATTATATGACCGGAACTTATGCGTGCTATCATCAAAGATGGTCCAGAATTGTCAACTGGATCTGGAGTAACCTCTTGAAAAGTTGTGCCATGTAATATAATGTGCTTCTCATTCTTGATCATAGACTCATTCATCTGTATCATCTTCCAATAGCTTGTTCTGCATTCAACTGAACCCAGCTTCCTTCTTGTTTTTACACATTAAATTTTTTTCCTTTTTGATAAGTGCATCTTTCTCTGTTTCGGTTTCTGGACTATTTCCCTTGAACAGCCCATATTCCTTCGCAGTTGGTAACATGAATCCTTGACTTTTGCCTACGGAGTACTACATTTTCCACTTGCCCAAGCAATCTTAATGCGCCTCTGAGTACATACCAGTTCTCTGTTAGTTCTTGCGAGGAATTATCTTGATTAGCTCGACTGGTGTTTGATGAAGCTTTGGAGGTTGTTGTTGGTTGGTGTTGTAGATTTTCTTGAACCGAGGAGGGAAATTAAAGCCAATGAGTTATGTCAATCTCCTTTTTCCTTTGACATTTCTCATCTTCAGTAAACGTAGCAGGGTTCTGGATCATAAGTAGGTGCAGAGAGGTAACAAGTGCTTTTCCTCTTGTTTCTTGTGGTCTGTTGCGATCTGAGTGGAGGAATATTGAGGTGTTTTGAGTAGGATGGTTTTGATGATGGTAAACTGGTTGTTGTTTGTAGCAACAAGAAGTTTGCAAGTGGTATTAGCAGTACGTGCTAGTCTTTCAGTTCGTATCTCCATTGATCATTCTGGTGTTGCTTAAGAATGTCAATTAAAGCTTTGTGTTAGGGACAGTCTTCAGCTCTTGACTCTGTCTTAACAAGTGTCACTAACTTGTCAATCTGGTTGTTAGTTGATAGTAATGAAACTGAACATTGACCTTCGATGATTTAGTTAACCCATTACACTGATTTTGGACAAGCTCATTCATCATTCCCCTATAAAAGCTCCCGTGAGTAATACGATTCAAGTGATTCACCATCTCGTGATTGTGGAATTTTCCAAACTCCAATATAAATTTGGTTTCAAGATCTTGAACATTAATTGATTCACCTTGTTTCAACCTTTCAATGGCTTTCCACATTTCACATGCATTCGGACAAGCATCAACTGTGGAGTAGATATCGTTATCTATCCCTGTCAGAATGATCTGAACAGCTTCAGCTTCAGCATTCATTTGATCTCGTATGTCTTGTGAAACATTCTTATAGTTCTCCATATACCTCTCTGTGGTTGTTTCAGAACTACCTTCAGCAACTGGAACTGTTTTCTCAGCCCATTGATATATGTATGGTGGATTTTGGAGACTATAGTGGATGAGTTCACGGTTAGGTTTGGTGTCAATGTATCTCTTGATTCTGGACTTCCACTGAACGTAATTACCCGGTGCTAACATTGGTGGACGATCTTTGCTACCCGCTTCCATGATAGCATTATGAAGAGCATTCGATGATTGAGTTTGCAAATTGGTATTTGAATTTGACATTTTGATGTTGTGAATGGATATCGGATCTTAAGTAGGTAAAGTGATTGTTGTTGTGGATTGAAATCAATTAACGTTCACGGGATTTTACAAATCTTTGATTAAAACCGAGAAAAGAATCGTATCTTTCGCGGGATTTTACAAAATCAAGAAGAAACCGTAAAACAAAAATTAATTGATGTTGAAATCGTTGTTGTCGTCGAAGAACGTGAGCTTTTGTTGGCGAAAAATAAGCTTAAAACTATGAGCGGTGCACAAACGATTGACTTTTGAGGACTAACGGTTGAATTATATCTTGAAAGGACTAATGGTGAAAGATTGATATAACGATGAGGGATTAATAACAAAGTTAGGACAAATGGTAAATGGAGTATGAAGTCCAGGGACTAAACATGTAACTTTCGAAATTAGTTTATAAAATTATATGTTTTCCCTCCATGCATATCATCTTCGTCATTTCAACGAAAAAGATATATGACGTTTTTGTGTTATTGATCTCGCGGAGTGATACGGTAAGCGTCGGTGAAAACCGAATATACCACGATGATCGAAACGACGACACGGACACAACGGTATACGTTATAAGTCCCGTAGATTACCGACACTCGAAACCGAAAACCGAAAACACGTGAACGAGTACTCGTTCGGTCTTCAAACAAAATACTCGTTCGGTCCTTGAAGGAGTAAGCTCGTTCGATCCTTGAATGAGTAAACTCGTTCGGTCCTTGATGATTTTACGCTCGTTCGGTCCTTTAAATTTTCCGCTCGTTCGGTCCTTTAAATTTTTGCTCGTTCGATCCTTGATAAAAATCACTCGTTCGATCCTTTAAGGGTTTCTACTCGTTCGATGGTCTACTAGTTCGATGTCACTCGTTCGATGTCACTAGTTCGATGCTACTCGTTCGATGGTCACTAGTTCGATGCTCACTAGTTCGATGGTTACTAGCTCGATGCTCACTAGTTCGATCCAATCTTGAATGTTACTCGTTCGATCTTTCTAAACAGTTGCTCGTCCTTGTTGTTAAAGAGACGTGATACAGTAATGAAACAAAAAGAAAGAAACAGTAGAAAAAGAAAACGTGAAACGTGGAACTAAAAAAAAACGTGAAACAGTAGAAAAAAATAAACTATTAACTAGTAATTATAAGGATGGTAAGGTTAGATACTTGATCCCAGGATCCCGCTAGAGCTGGAGGGATCTACCCAGGGACAATCCACTAGTTAGTGTAGAAGTCCTTAGGTATGATTACAAAAGGAGTAATGTGAGAATAAGGGAATAGTGCAGACTGAGATGGAGCTAGTACTGGAACATACCCAACAAGGTACTAGTAATGAAGTCTCGGTAAGCACTAAAGGGGTTGAAGAATGAAAAATAAATGTTAAGATAAAGGGTGAAAAGAAAGCAGTCCTCCTTAAATATTAGGCAAAAACCGGGTCACTACATATGCTGTCAGAATCACATGGTTGATTGCTGACATTGAAGACAAGTATCATGGACCCAGTGATACACTGCACAACCCTCCCTAGCTACTCAAGATCCCTCAAAGGACTCTTGTTTCATTTCTCACGGAGATCAATACATTTCTATCTTCTCTCTCACTCCGAGTTAGATGATATTGAAAAGGTGGCAGTCTGCTCCAGCCTCTGACTACTAAAACCAAAAGTGCACTATAAAGTCTAGAGCCATGAGATCATCCTTAAATCTCGCTAGGACACGAATACAAATTACGCTTGCTTATCACACACTGTGATAATTTGTAAGATCTTATGAGTCCTATGCATTATCCTTGTGGTATTGCCAGAACATCCGAGTGATACGAAAGTACTCACAATGAAGATGGAAATCCTTCTAGAGCCAACATCTAACAAGCTCTTGGTAGGTGACATGTGAGATCAACTATGGATTAAACTTGTGACAAATGGAAAGCAACGATGGTGCGATTCTTTATGAATCAAACTTGTTCCAGGCAGTAAATTGATGAATAGTTTTTGAAAAACCTTTCAATGTGCTCAACAACTAATTTTTGAGCACATTGACTGTGTGTATCTTTCAAAACAAATGTGTTTCTAATGAAATTTGATTCTGTGCTATAAAACACTCTTGATGTGTCACAAAAATACTGTCTCAAGTGATACATCAATTGTTTTTCAAATCAATTTTTCTCATCAATCGGTAAGACAGTAACTAACCAATTTACTCTTATCGTGTTGTCTGCTTTAAGACGTTTCGATAAAGAGAACAGGAAAGTATGGTGATTTTGATAGTTGTACATTAGATGATCTGATACTTATACTGGAAATCCTGTCAAGGATATTCTTCTTAAGATGAATCTACCTAATCACAGGTCGGTCCTCATGGATCCGGAGGTTAATCCAACCAGACTCAAGTGAATGACAAAGCTATATTCGTCCACAAGCTTTATTGCTAACTGTTTTATTACAGGTTCACGTAAAGATGGAGATACCTCATTCTAGTAAAGTCAATTCACAACCCCATATTCACATTTAATGTTACTAATCAAAGACATCATGATAAATGAAAGACCTATAACACAGCTTCCGCAACTCTGATAAGTATTATCATGATCTAGAAAAGTGTGAGCATGCGGGTTTGAAGGTTACAATATCACATGAAGGCAATACTCCACAACAAGGATGAATAAGAGATTTACTGTAGATGATGATCTTAAAGAAAACTCAAAGATTACACAAGTCTAAGGAACAAAGCTCAAAGATCACTACTTGCAGTACAAAGACTAATCTTGAAGAATCAAAAGACTATGAGCCAGAGTCAAAGATCAAATCAAAGATAGCTAGGATTCGATTTGTATTTTCTGGGGTGACCTCCCTTAGGGGGAGTGTAGGATCCTGAATTCACACAAACATGTATAGATCTAGAGAGATCTAGAGAGAGACAGTTAGAGAGAGAGAATGGTTGAGAGAAACTAAGGAAAACACACTAAAGAGTGTGTGTAAAATGAATAGATGCTTACCTCTTCCAAAGTTGGAAGAGGTATTTATAGTTCTTACAATTCACCGGGTATTAGTATCCGGTTCAATACTGAAAGTCATACGTTTACCTATTAAACTACGAGCTATAATGAACAGTAAAATACACTGGGTGACCGAGTCTTTTTCTAATATCTAACAATCTCCCCCTAAGGGAGGTCACCCCTAAAAATACTAAACTTAAGCTCTTCAATCTTCAGATTGATCTTATGTATAGCTCGTAGACGTTTGATTTCATTTATCCATATCTTGTGAATCTGAAGCAGTGAACTTTAGACTTTTAGGCATTATCTTGACTTGTATGTGATCTTTGAGCTTCTTTGAGATCATCATCCAATCATAATCTCTAATCATCATCATGTGATCTTTTGCCGTCTTGTGAACTTGTGTCATTCTGAATGATATGCTCACACTTTTCTTGATCTTGAAAGCTTGAATATTCAGAGTTGCGGAAGCTTTAAAAACAGATATCTTGACTTGTATGTGATCTTTGAGCTTCTTTGAGATCATCATCCAATCATAATCTCTAATCATCATCATGTGATCTTTTGTCGTCTTGTGAACTTGTGTCATTTTGAATGATATGCTCGCACTTTTCTTAATCTTGAAAGCTTGAATATTCAAAGTTACAGAAGCTTTAAAAACAGATACTTGAGCTTTCATGATATCTTCGAATGTGTCATTTGAGTATGAGCATGCGGTTATGAACTTGATTATGCTAGAACAGGGTATCTCCATTTCCATCTTTAAATGATCCTGTAATAAAACAGTTAGCAATAAAGAGAAAATTGATTTGAAAAATCAGTCTAAGTGTTAATTATGAAAATATTTTGTAACACTTCGATA